>JAVJIF010024662.1:0-72356 GCA_038442645.1 Agave tequilana | reverse complement strand
GACTAAATTTCAAGGATTATCAATAAATAAGCTGCTCGTGAACAATTCATGTTCGGCACAATATTTAATTAGCTCGCTCTTGACTGGCAGGATGAATAAAGGAGCTGAACTAAGATAAAGTTAGCTCGTTCAACCCCCGAGTTGTATGCAGGCCATGTCCTTATCCTGTTCCTTGCTTTCTTATATATGGTTTCCATGATACTTGGACAAATGTGTATTGTGCCAGGCAGATTATGTCACATGAATGGAGCTTAAAGAATATTTGGTGGAACGCTGAAGAAAATGCGATTTGCAACCTAAAATCTGTGTGAGCTTTCCTGATGGCAAGAAAAGCTATCATATACTATTATAATACACTCCTAAACAACAATTAAGGATGAAAATAGGTGGAAGATAGCTGCTCTTTTCCAGTTGGAAAAGAATTGATGTTGCCACCAAATCAGAAAGCAAGCAACTGACTTGGTGCCTAGAACCATTTAATGAATGAATGAATGAATTAATTAATTCTCCGAAGAAGCAGGTCAATTTTTGAAGAGGGTCGCATATACCAGTAGGTAAAGAGGAAATTAAAAAAAAAAGAAGAAAGAAGAAGATCCTTGCAGAAGAATAAGCTTAGGAGCCTAGCTAGGAGTTCATTCTCTCTTGTTTGAGAGTTTATTTTTTTTCATATGGTAGGTACATGCAACAATAAGTTTTCTAATTAAGGACATCAGGTCATCAAATCGTTAGGGGAGGACCATTGAATTTTGTCTCCTTGCTACTATGTATCGACAATAACTACTACACCAGAGATGAAGAAGCATTACCAATCAATTTGAGCATCACGTTCTTGCAGCAGTCGATTTTTACTACGTGCTCTCGCTTCTTCACCAAGTGAGCTTAGCTTCAGCAGCACGACATTTGTTTCTTTTGTGGAAGAGACTGTGGGTGCAAATCTCCTGATTTATAAGGGATAAGAAAATTCTGAATTAAGATGTGAACCACACTGTAATATTGTAAGCTTATTATACAAAGACTAAATTCATGAATGACCTCCTCTATTACTACACTTTGACATGCCTTATGTCTTAAATAGATATAGAATTAGTTGTTGTCTATTTCTTTGAGAGAGCATCCCACCACTTCAGGCTTGGCTTATCTGTGCATTTGAGGGTTCAAGGTCGACACCTGATCCTGAACGCGACCCATTCAGACCTCGATCGTTTGTGTCGTGCAGGTCAGATCCCTAGCTGCAAGGAAAGGGACACACAACATTTAGCGTGCCCCGTCCCATCTCATTTAGCCCAACCCGTTAGAGTCCACTAAAATTCCTATGAATCAATTGTGGTGAAATAAAATTTGTTTTATTTTCAAAACATGCATATGATACAACAGTAAGCTAATTAGTTTTGTTTAATTTGGCAAGGTAATGTTGACAAAGAAACTAACTTTATATAAGTACAGAAAGAAAATTAAAAAAAAAGTCTCCACTTATTGAAATATCACATGCCCACCTTTTACGAAATCGGAGCCCCACAACTCAACATCATCGCAGAGCTCTTGGTCTTGAATTGGCATATATTTATTTGTCATGCCAGCACTCTACTAATCATATTAGCTTAACGAATTGTTTGTGTTTATTTTGGTAAGTTAATTGACAAAATAAGTAATAATCATAAATAAATTTCACAAAAAGGAAAAAAAGGGGGGGGGGGGGGGGGGGAGGGGGGGGGGGGGGGAAAATTTTTCATTATGTTGTCCTACGAATTTGGTTTTGTGCTACGAACTTCTGGTTCCGTGAACTTTTATTTATAATAGTCTTTTTAGGGTTGAAAAACACACTAAAATACAATCTAATCATAAATCTAATCTAACAGTCCATTAAAGATTTCTACTTCTACTTAAACACAATCATAAAATTAAATAATAATTATAACACTCCCCCTTGAGTGTGTAAAACTCAAAAATAGTCACATCAGAATCTCGAAAATGCACGTATTATTAATGAAGTCGAATCATTTGGATCATGAGCAAAACGTACGTCTCTAGGGTATCAAAAGAATGTTATACTAAACCTTACCCGAAAAAATCCAATGGGACAAAAAATTTGGTCAAATGAGAAATGATGTAAGAATACATACTTAGCATCTTCAGAATGCACATTGATAATAAAACGCAGGGTATGACCAACAATAAGGGTGCCTCATTAAAATCTTGCCAGGCAACAAAAACCTAGTGGGAAAAATATGTCTTAATCGAAGGGAAAAAGAGTACACTAAGATCAAGTGAGTACGTTTCTGGATACTCCCCCTGAGTTTAACATAACTCCCCCTCAAAACTACATATGCGCCAATTCAGATAACTTGCGCAATCTAATATCTCGAACATGCTTCTGAAATGTAGTCTTCGGTAGCGACTTAGTGAAGAGATCTGCTAAGTTGTCTTGGGATCGAATCTGCTGATTTCTATCTTTTGATGCTCTTGCTACCGGTGTGAGAAAAAGAACTTAGGCGGAATATGAATGGTGTTGTCTCCTTTAATGTATTATTTCTTTATCTGGTCAATGCATGCATCATTATGTTCATGAATAGTTGTCGGGGCACATTGATATAAGATAACCCACTAGTACTTCCAATATACTCAATAATAGCCCTTAACCAAACACATTCACGAGTGGCCTCGTGAAGGGCAATGAGTTTTGCATGATTCGAAGAAGTGACAACTAAGATCTGTTTCGTAGATCTTTAAGATATCGACATAACCAGTTTGCGAACATGCCTTGGGTGGGTTAGATTAGGGGTGAGCATCGGTCGGTTCGGTTCGGTTTTTGCTAATTTTTACAAAACGAACCGAACCGATTAGACTTACTAACCGAACTGAACCGAACCGACTAAGTTCGGTTCGGTTTTTCGGTTTTTTCGGTTAGGCCAATATTTTCCCATCATTTCTTACATTTTTAATCACCATTATATTATCATCCTTTAATATTCTAATCTCAAATATTCAATACCCAAATTAAAAATAAGAAAAAGACCCTAACCTTAATGTGAATTAAAAATTTCATATTCTAAAACTTTTACGCTATATTTGAGCTCTTATATCAAAACTCACATAATTATTACTAACTTTTAATGGCAAGAATGAAAAAAAGAACTATATTAATATAAATATTATTCTTAATTGTGATGGTGTACTTAACATAACTTTCACATATTCAACATAAAAAAATGGTATTGCTAGAAGTAATGAGATAAGTTTTCACCAGTTTTTGTTATGAACTATATGATTCACTAAATTGAATTTGGGTGGGATGATATATAGGGTAAGAGATTCGGTTCGGTTCGGTCAAGTTCGGTTTTTGAAACACAAAACCGAAATCGAACCGAACTAGAACGGTTCGGTTCTGTTCGGGTTCGGGTTTCAGTTTTGGTCGGTTATTTCGGTTATAACCGAACTCTGCTCACCCCTAGGTCAGATATATAACCAATATCAGTATAAGCTACAAGGCAAGCATCATCGCAAGGCTCATGAGAGTTTAAACCATTCTGAGATGCACACGAATAAAATAAGTCCACATCCGAATGTAATACTACGATCTCATAACACACACCCTTTTATGGTTTTCGATGTTTCGATAGAATTCTCGTCATTTTATTATGTTTTTACTTCTATTTGACCTAAAATTTTACACATGATTATGCACTAGGTCTAGACTATGTCTAATAAAATTTCACAACATTTCCTTTTTATTTTTCTATTAAGTAAAATCTTTTCTTTTTCATCTATCTTCCTTTTACTTTTCTTTCTAATTATTTTTCTTTTTCATTTTTTATTCTTTATCTTTTTCTAATATTTTATTAAGCAAAATTTACACTTAACCCCTAACAATTCTATTTTACAGTTCCATTTTCCCTTTTTTTCCTTTTTCCTTTTCCTTTTCTTTTCTTTTCTCCATTTTTCTCCACAATTCTACACACTTCTTTCTTCTTCAAGAAGCCAAGAGACATGGCTCCCACCACAAGCTTCTCCATCTCTCTTTATCTCTCTCCCTCTCCTACCTACCCTAAGCCGACCAACACCTCTCTCTACATTTTCTCTCACTTCTCAATCTAAAACTCTTTTTTCTCTCTCTAAAACACCTCCAACTACTACTCCACCACCATAACCTCCACCATAACACCCCCTCTCCTCCCTTAGACCAGCCACACTATTCTCTTTCTCCCCATCTCTTTCTTTCTCTTAAAAAGCCTAAAAACCCACTTTCTCTCTCCTCTTTCAACTTCTTTTACTTTCTCTCTCCACCTCCCTCTCCTACTTCAGGCCGCCACCTCTCCTTCCCCTCACCACCTTCTCCATCACCCTCCTCCACCAACCACAACTCCAAATCCTTTTCTCTCTCCTTTTACACCCTCTCTTTTCTTTCTCTAGTTTTTCTCTCTACCTCTCTAGTTCACTCTTCCTCTCCCTCTATAGGTCACAGCCAGCATCTCTAGGCAATCACACACGCATGCACGCCGCGCGCACACACACACACACTCACATCTACACGCCCCACTCTCTTTTCTCTTTGTAAGAATATCCCATTTTGTCACTCTCTCATTTTCTCTTTCTTAACCTCTCTCTACATTTCCCCCTAATCGAGCTCATCTGTGCGCAGAAAAATACAGAATTAGGAACAGTGCTAGGTCCTCAATGCTACCGTATTGCTTAGGATTAATGGGTCGTGATACACAAGGAGAGACTGCGATGGAAGCGTTTGTGTAAGTTTCTTCTATTAATTTACCGAAAACAAGTTAATCTTTCTTTTCTCAGTTTTGAAAGAAAATAAAAATAGTTAAAACTAAGTTAAGTTAAAGGGAAACTCAAGAGAAGGAAGAAGATAGTCCCGTTAATAAAAAGAAAAGAGAAGACGAAGTTAACGAAAAAGAAATGAAAAGATGAAAAGAATTAAAGAAAGAGTATTTACCTTTGTGTAGATTAACATACTTTGAATCTGTTTAAAGTTTACCTTGAAATAAAGCGAAGCAGTAGAAAAGAGAACATGAAAGCATTGCTTGGTTAGATTGAGCACAATGAAGAAAAGGCTGAAAAACTATATTGGCTGTCACTTCAATACAACTCTCTTGAAGAAGGATTACATCCAGTGTCACTCTATATGTAACTCTTCCTCTCCTTCTCTCATGTATCTCTCTCTAACCTAAGCTGTAAATTAACTGAAAATTACATTATAAAAAGAAAGAAAAACTAAATTAAAATAAAGTAGAAACTAGCATAGAATCTCTTTCTGTAGAGTGGTGCCCTTTACCTTCAGATATTGTCATATTTATAGGATAAAAGGAGTGCCAAATGGTGGTGAAGAAATGAGCTCAAATCATTGGCCCAACAGCCAATATCTTTATCCATATTATCCCTTCGTATACTGATAATTCATCTCTGGACTTCTAGTTGGGATTATCTTTGTTGATTTCTCAAGTAAGAATAATAAATCCAAATAAATCCGATTTAGTTAGAATAGATTTGGGAATATTCTCTCTTTGTTATCCCATGTTTTCTGATAAGATTTGCCTTTGGATTTAGCAATATCCCTTTTTATCTTCAAGAAACCAAATAGATCCATATAATTCTGATTTAACTGATCTTTATTTGGTATTATCTTCAGTTAACCAAATAGATCCAATTAAATCAGAATTTAACTAGATTTTATTTGGTCTTATCTTTTCTCATTTCATTAAGACAAATCTGCAAAATAAAACATTAGGATAAGAAAATAGCAGAATTTATTACAGGATAAATTTAAAAATAAAATAATAGATATACAATAAACGTGTATAATCACACCCCCTACTCCAATCTTTTGCTCGTCCTCGAGCAAAACAAGTAAAATTAGAGATAACCTAATCTAACTCACTTTCGTAAGAATTACGGTTGCATTAGCACATGCAACAAGCGGTTAAACCTTTAGGTTACCCCTAAAAGATGAGTTTTGTCTCGTGAGAGTTTTCAGTGGATTACACCCATAAAATCTAAAGTGTTAGTATTTTTGAAATTGCATTTGAAAAGAAAAGAAATATTTGAAGTATTTTTGCAAGAATTAAGCAATCTATAAGTTATAAGAATACCAAATTATTCATTCTTAAACTTAGTCTCTATTTAAAAACTTGTTATCAATCAACGTTAGGAGTCAAAATGTATTTCCATCTAGTCTATTATTTTACCCTAAGTCATATGCACCTTCGTGACCGTGAATATTTAACTAAGAATTTTTCAACTTCAATTCTTATGCCTTATTATGCATATTATCTTGGCGATAATATCCCTCAATTATATTAAGCTTTCTAATTCGTCTATAAAACAAACCTTAGTCGGTGACTCCCAAACCGGACGGTATTAGGGCACTGGGCGAGCAAACACCCCAAGGACTCAAGGACTCAAGCAAACAAGGCCATGAAACTAAGGATTTTTATTTACAATATGGACGACTTTTAGGCGTGGATATTTATGTTTTATGAGGCACAAATACCTAGCTTAATCAGAGGATTTTAGATATATATATATATTTTGAAAGGCAAAGAATCTTTATTTTTTACCCTAAGTGTGTAAGTGTATAAAGTATGCATATTTCATCTAGAAAAATCAAGACTAAATTATATTTTCAATTGTTTTTTCTAACCCTAGAATTCAAACAAATAATCTTATTTGACCAAGTATAAAAATCCTAATTATGATTCTCCTATTCCTTAAAATTAATTTAATTTCTTACAAAAATAGGTCAAAATATTATTTCTCTTTTCAAAAAGTTTTTAGAAGAAAAGAAAAGATTTTTTTTTTTAATAAATGAAAAGAAGAAAACCTATGTTAGGACACTCCCTCTATCTATCTCATACATTGTCCTCAATGTATGAATGAATACATATATGCATGAAAATAAAGAAAGGAAAGGAAAAATGTTACCTCAAGGTGGTGGTTCAGGTGGTCGGATTGGGCCAAGTGTTGCTACCCAATCTAAATTTCAAGGATTATCAAGGAACCCACCTTCGATGACCTCTTTTTATTTACATTGTTATACTCTCCAATATGAATATGATCATGCAAGATTCTAACATGAAATTAATCACGGCTATATAACCAATTTCGAATATCATCACTGAGTCATAATTGTCTATACCTTGGTCCAACAATGGACTGTGATTCAGTATTGTGATTGATTTGGGATCGAAAATGAAAGGAACGGGAACCAATGCTGACTCATAGAATTGACTTAAATTAAGTTTGGGTTCAAGAGTCAGATTCGGTTCAAGAGTTTGGTCCAAATCAAAATTCACATTCATTTCCAGCAATGGAATATGACTATCCAAAATAGGTAGTTCATGTTCAAAATCTATAGGTACGAGAATCGGTGTTGGCTCGAGAATTGGGTCCAAATCGGATAAGGATACCGAAGTCAACATAGATTCGAAAGGTGGAACTAAATTACAAAATTAGGGATCGGTGTCATATTCACAATCAAGTTTAATTTCATTGAAATGAAAACTTGCCACTTTGTGAATGGTTTGGTATTGATCAAGTTCAATATAGTGTGATGAAATTGAATCTTGGTTAAAGTTTTCAAGACACAATGATTCTTGGTCCCTGTCAATATGGTAAGAAAAATTAGGAATGGTCAAAGATTGGGTGGGGAGAGTTTCCTCTTCCTTATCATTTGTGTTGACCAAATAACTTAATTATGGTTCTAACATATTGATGATTAGTTCAAAGAATTTTAGCTTTGAATCAAGTATTCCATACTCTTTTCTAAGTCAATAAGTTTTTCTTGTGGTGGTGGGACTTGAAAAATGGAGTAAGGATCTTGGAATTGGAATTTTTTTGCGAGTATTTAGTCCATCGAGATTTGAAATTATCGTGTGGACTCAAGAAAGACTTCGAAACTCTTTTCTAAAGAAGATTTTTCTTCTGTAAGTTGATCTTGATATTGAGTATACGAAGCTGAATGTTGGTCAGATTGTTGATAGTATGACTCAGGAAAGTTGTATCCCCACTAACTCGGTAAAGAGTGATGATGATCATCCCAATCTTGTTCATAATACTGGGGTTGGGGCATATACTGATTCGGATAAGACCAATCTTACATACTTGGTTGGTTAAAGTTATGAAATACCGAGTTGGTAATATCCGAGTCAAAAGAGGTCAGTGTGAAATATGAATTACTATATGCATTGGAATAATTATAATTGTAGTCCATATCACAAAAATGTCAAAAATGAAAAGAAAGAAAAATCTAGTCTAAGTTAGGGTAGACTTTAGACCTAAACAACTGCTAACTGGTTAGACTATTCACGGGAGGTATAGTGCAGAATCTGACTACAAGTTAATCAACCAGGTAGGGGCATGACCAGTGAGAGTTATCTGTGCCTAAGCAACGAGCCTAATCACGATTTTTTGAGGTTTCACCTCTCAATCCCCAACCTTTGATACTGATTTGATAAGAGTCAAATTCTATCAACTTATCCCTTAGATCAGTCTTCTATTGAGTCCGAAATGTCCTTAGGGCCAACGTATACTCAATTTTAAGTTAGGCTGGGTAAGTAAGTGAGGAGATATTTTTGGGCTAAGAAAAGGTAATGACTTTCCCACCTTATATTGTTTATAGTACAAGCCTTTAATTCGTTTTAGTGCGTGTGTGCATGCATATATCTAAATAACACTCAAGCAATAAATCATACAAGTGTGTTTCTTAAGCTACATGCAATGCAAATGTACCTTGCTCTAGCACACTTTAACAGTAAAAAAATATAACGAAATAGACAAATGCTCTAGAATGCAATGTCTAAATATTTTTTAAGCATTTACAAACAATCAGGTTACTGTTGAAGTTAGAACAGTGTGCAGATTAAGTTCAATAGGAAAAATAAACACTGTAGAAGAGTGAGAATTATAATTCAAGCAACCTGTACTAAAACATATTAGTAGTTCTTCCTATTACGCCGCGCAAACACGGCTTTGATCGTGTTTTCGCGGCAATAGTGAGGGCCCCTGAGTTTTGCTTTCTAGAGCAGAGATTCAGGTAAGTTATATGTCCACTGTAGCTGTTTTATTCTAGAAATTAGTACTTGCACACTAAAATAGAGAAAAAAATAGTTAATCATTAAGAAATCAAAATAGAAAACTCACCATCTCTCCCCGGCAACGACATCAAAATTTGATCGTGCTCACCTATGCACAAAAAATACAGAATTTAGGAACAGTGCAAAGTTCTCAATGCTACTGCGTAGTTTAGGGCTAATGAGTCATGATCCATAAGGAGGGACTGCGATGGAAGCGTTTGTATAAGTTTCTTCTTTTAATTTTTACAAAAACAAGTTAATCTTTCTTTTCTTAGTTTTAAAAAAAATAAAAATAGTTAAAGCTAAGTTAAGTTAAAGGAAAATTCAAGAAAAAGAAAAAGATGGTTGAAAAGAGAAGACAAAGTTAATGAAAAAGAAATGAAAAGATGAAAAGAATTAAAGAAAAAGTATTTACCTTAAACAGTAGAAAAGAAGAACATGAAAGCATTGCTTGGCTAGATTGCGCACAATGAAGAAAAGGTTGAAAATTATATTCGTTGTCACCTCAATACTCTTGAAGAAGGATTACATCTTGTGTCACTTTACATATAACTTTTCCTCTCTTTCTCTCATTTAACTCTCTCTAACCTAAACTGTAATAAACTGAAAATTATATTATAAAAAGAAAAAAAAAACTAAACAAAAGCAAGAACTAGCTTAGAATCTTTCTTTGCGGAGTGGTGCCCTTTTGCCATCAGAAATTGCAGTATTTATAGGATAAAAGGAGGGCCAAAGGGTGGTGAAGAGATGCGCTCAAATCATTGGCCCAACAGCAATATCCTTCTCCATGCTATCCCTTTATATACTGATAAATTCATCTCTGAACTTTTAGATTTAGGGTTATCTTTGTTGATTTCTCAAGTAAGGATAATAAATTCAAATAAATCTAATTTAGTTGGAATAGATATAGGAATATCCTCTCTCTGTTATCCCTTATTTTCTGATAAGCTTTGCCTCTAGATTTGGCAATATCCCCTTTTATCTTCAAGAAACCAAAGAGATCCATACAAATCTGATTTAACTGATCTTTATTTGGTATTATCTTCAGTTAACCAAGTGGATCCAATTAAATCAGAATTTAGCTAGATTTTATTTGGTCTTATCTTTTCTCCCTTCATTAAGACAAATCTGCAAAATAAGACATTAAGACAAAGAATTAGCAGGATTTATTATAGGATAGATGTAAGAATATAATAATAGATATACAATAAACGTGTACAATCACCCCTTTCCTCTCTCTAGGTCTCAGCCATTCACCCTAGCTTCCTAGACCATTTGGCCTCACTTCCTCTCTTTCCCTCACTAGAATCTCACTCTCTCTTCCTTCTCTCTCTACAATTTTCTCTCTCCTCACACTTTCTCTCACTAGGGTTAGCCGGTGCACGTGGTGATGGGATTATTGCGGAGTATAGGAGAGTACTCTACCCTTTGTGCATATACACATACACTAGTACACGTACATGTCCACGTGCATGTACACATACACTTGTATTGGTGTTCTGGGCATCATATATATATTAATTGCTGCATTTTCACTTATAAATATGCTTCTGGATAATTATTGTAATTTTTAGGATTATTTATTTTAAGGATTTTTTGCGTATTTAGGAATTTTCTGTGTATTTTTAGGAATTTTCTGTATTTTCTATAATTTATCTGTAATTTTGGGATTTATCTGTAATTTTATATTTTTGGGACTAACAGTGGTGCAAGCTGTAGGAAAAGACCCTTGGGACAAATTCCCTTTAGGGGTTGCGTTGTCTCGAGAGACTGCCCCGCGGGTTATCCAATAGCAAATGGCTAATGCCATCGCCTTGCCCTGCCTCTAGGTGTTCATGGTAACCTGATAAGGGTTGTTCCCTGGTGGTAGATGCCTGGGCTAAAGCCCTCGGTCGAACTATCCTTTGGGATGGTTTTCCTGAGAGACCACTCTACAGGCCACCCAAAAGGCGTACAACCAACGCTGGTGTTGACACTCCAAAAAGACAAACTCCCCAGGTAGTATTTTAACCGGTCCGAACGACATCCAAACTTGTTGACATTTACAAAAGACAAGATGCAGACAAGATGACTACCAAATTTACCCAGCTTCAGAGACCAAGCGATGCCTTGAAACTTACTGATTCAGTAAAGCAGACAATATGTCAAGCATCACCTGTAAAGAGGCCTAAGCATGGCCCAGAGGATAGCTTCGCTTGAAGCTTTATAACCTTGTTGAAGGGTTAAGATATTAGCTTCGCCTGAAACTTCTCTTGTAAGCTTCGCTTGAAGCTCTTCACAGCTCTGCAAAAGAGCTAATCTTTAGCTTTGCGTGAAGCTAACTACAGCTTTGCCTGAAGCTAATTATAGCTTCACCTGAAGCTTTTTTGTAGCTTCGCCTGAGGAGCTATATTAGCCTCACACGAAGCTAATCCCAGCTTCGCTTGAAGTTTCCTATGCCCCTATGAGAGGGTTTGCCAGGTCATTGTTTGACCTAGTTTTTAGTGGGCTAACCCCACTACGTTAGTGGGGTTAATGCCACTTTATGTGGGTGGTTACACCCGTTCACTTCGTCCCACGTCAAGTGGAGAAAGCTCAGTCAGAAGGCAATTTTTAGGCTCACGTGAGCCTGCCTTAGCTCGCACAAGGCTTGCACTTAGCCCCATACAAGGCTTTATAGCCTCACGCGAGGCTCAAAAAAGCCTCTGGTGCAAGGCTAACTTACTGTTATCAGTCTTTGCTGAATTGTGGGGGCAGTTACACCCCTCAAGAGCCTATAAATAGCTCACTCTTGGAATGAGCTCAGGGCGAAGAGGCTTATAGTGCAAAGCGAGAAGGGCAGCTGACGAGTGAGCTAACAAGTGAAGATTAAGCGGCTGATAAGCGGATTTTTGGCTGAAAATCAATTCGCTTCCAAGAAACTTAGAGAGTTACTTCTCTAAATTCAGAGTGTCAATACCTTAAGACCTTCCTCTCTCAAGGAATCTTCAGAATCAGGTGAGAAAAAATTTCTTAGAACTCCATCGATCGCATTGTCAACGGGACAAAGTGATCGTGCGCTGATCAGACTTCTACCGACATACTTTCCTAGAATCTCAAGGAGAGTTTTACTTGTAATTTTTTATTTTTTTGTTCAATTACTTGTAATCTTCTTCTCAACCTTTGTAAGTTTTCTCAATCTAATTTCAATAGAAAATAAGATGACGACTTCGTTGGGGAGCTGCTTCTCTACTGTTAAGAACCAAGTGCCGCAATGCGACGTTGGGTCTACTGTAAAGACCCTGGTCATTCACTTTGACTAAGAGAAGTTTGAACAACTTCTCTCTGGGGGTAGCACAAGTCCCCTACATGTGCGCAAGTACAGAAAGGTTAGTGTAGCCAGAGCACCTCTGGTTACTTCTTAGAAACAAGTCTCTGTTGAGACTACTGAGATTCTCCATGAACATAATCAAGCCTCACGCGAGGATAAACAGGCTCTATGCGAGCCTAAGCAAGCCTCATGCAAGGCTAAACAAGCTCTACGCGAGCCTAAACAGGCTCTACGCAAGCCTAAACAGGCTTAACTGAGACTAAGTTAGCCCCGCGCTAACATGTTAACATTACGCGCGAGGCTATAAAGGTTCCCTGTGAACTTAGAACAACCTCTACCAAGACTATGTGGATTGCGAAATCCATAGTCACTTCTCTTGATTCAGCTTCATGTGAAGCTAAGATAGTTTTGGATCACATGATTACCTCAGCTCCTCGCAGAGCTAAGTCTCGTATGTCCCGCGAGGCTAAAGCCAAAGCACAACGAGGCTACTGTAGCCCCACTTTCATTAACAGCACTGCTGGGCTGTGCTAAGCCCGCCATGCACGAGGCTAATACTAAAGCACCTTTGCGTGCTAATAATGTCGTTGATTCAGTGTCGCTCCCACTGACACACCAAGTGCTAAAAAGTTCCGCCGTGAGGCTAGAAATAAAGTACCATTAAGTGCTAACAGCGAGGCTATTCTGACCTCGCTTGAGGGAAAATCTTAGCATGGCAAAACTAAGTTCGCCTCTAAGGGCAGAACTAAGGCAGCAGCTTCGCGGTGCGATGCTACTCTTTCGAGTGAAGCTATCCTAATTTTCCTTATAACAAAAAAGAAAGCCTTTAAGGCTAAGCCAAGGCTTCTCAGCCCAAAAGGGCTAACTTAAATCTCCTCAAGTCTCTGTGATGGATCAGTTGGGTCCAGTTAACACAGACTTGAGAGATTATCTGAGCAACAAGCGAAAGCTTTGCTCTGAGGAACCTGTTCATATCTCACTGTCCCAGTGCAGACAAGCGGGGTGTCAACTTGTGATGGTACACTTTGTCCATTGTTGTTTGGGAACCATCCCACAATCGCCCCTCCAAGCCAGTAATCGGTATTCAGTCGGTTGTCAGCCCGAACTCCCGAGAGACCGAGTCCCAGAAGAAGAAGGCAACAAAGGTAACCCATCTTGCAACCGCCTCTGTTAACATGATAAGCAGAGGGAGGGATCTTTTCGGATCCCGAAGACGGAGATGAGGAACCTTCACTTCTCCAGCCAGCTCCCCGGACTCTGATTATAGCTCCAGCTTAAGTCAGGTTCTGGTGGAATAACAGGGTGCCCTTCAAGATACTCTCTTAAGCGTAGGAATACCCTATGATTATATGCAAACTTCTTCATCAACTGGAGCTGTGTCACCTGCACCATTGAGGGACCTTTTCTAATGGTCTGATGACGAGGAAGAAGCCACCAGATACGCCTCTTCAGCTACCATCAGCTTGGTGCGAACGGGGCTTGTGTCTGCTAACATGGCCGATAACAACAATGATGATCTTTGTCGGTGAATGGAGGTACAAGAGCAGACTTTCAGGGCTTAACAAGAAGCTTTAGATAAATTCAGCAGATGCTAGCTTAGCTCCTGATCAACCAGAATACCAATGACACAGGTAGTAATCACAATGAAGAGGAGCATAACGACGATGAACGTCCTACGACTGAGAAGTCGAATGAAAGCTCCTCAATCGATGCCGAGGTTATTAAAGGCATCCAAGCTCAGATTGCATCCCTATCCCAGAGAGATGAACTGAAGAAGGTGGGGATAACGTGTCTTTACCCGTTGGAGTGGGATTCTGTTCCATACCCACCAAAGTTCAAGCCACCTACGTTGCACACTACGACGATAAGAGCTCACCCAACCAGTATATTTATTACTTTCGGTCTCAAACTGATAATGTAATAGATAACGATACCAACATGGCTAGACTAGACTATTCATCGGCATCCTTAAGGGGGTAGCCTTTGATTAGTTCAGTAGCCTGCCCAGCGCATCCATCAGCTCTTAGATTGACCTAAAAATTTGGTTCCTCTCTAGATTCTATGAGGATGATACCAATGTGACTATGGACAAGTTCCTTTCAATAGTCCAGAAAGGAGGTGAATCTATGCGGGAATACATTGAGAGATTCCGCAACCTTTCTCTCATGTGCCCTGCAGGTATGTCGTTACCCATGCTACTCCAGGCATGCCGTTATAACTTTCTCAACAGAGTAGAAGTTTGTATAAGAGCTATCAAAGCCCATACATTAAAGGAGCCTATTGAGCAAGCCGAGATAGCTAAGAAATCGACTAAGAAGTTTGAGTCCTCAGTCCCCAAGAACAAGTGGGGGGTCAACACCAAGGGCCGTAATGCAGCCCAGTCTTCTCAATCAAAAGGGATGGAAACCATAGCCATTGAGCTATCAGGAATAGCTCAACCAAAGCAGAAGAGTAACACCAATGGTAATCAGGAATTCAAAATTCCCGCCAAAGGTGTACTCCTTCAAAGACGAACATGTGGCGACAATCTTCCACTTGCTGCACAAGTATAATAAGCTTAAGTTACCTGAAGCTCGACGAACTAATGAAGTGGGGCGTACAAATGATCCTAATTATTGCCTCTTTCACAGGATGGTGCATCACCCTACCAGCAGATATTTTGTCCTCAAGGATGAGATTCAAGCCTTGGTAGATGCTGGAGTTCTGACTCTCAAATCAGAACAAAAGAAAGTCACTGCGAACATGGTGACTCATAATTTCGGGACATTCCCGAAGATGACTGTTCAAGACGGCTTGGTCCCAGTCCCTAAAGCCAGATTAGAAGTCATCAATCCGATGGCTGAGAAGCAGAAAGTTAAGGGCCTCATCCCAATGATAACAAAGTCTGGAGAGATTACGTAGGTCCACCCAGATATTGTTCAAGACGAGCAGTGGGAGACCAGCAAGCCCAAGCTTAAAGACAAGTCATGCAACGCCGTCTCTCTCATAACAGATGACGACTCTGTGAATGTAGCCTTTCTCAATGACCTAAAAGGAGAGAAGCTTGCCTTAGCAGCACAGCCCGCCACCTCGCAACCAGTGGGTACACGTTCGGGTAAGCAATATTTGCGGCAATACGACCAGACACCTGACGGACCACCCCAACCAACGACGTCGGGAACCGTTGCACCTGTCCAGGCCACAGTGCCTAAGGACACAGAAAAGCAGAAGGAGATTCGTTTTGATGAATCCTTGAAAAAGAACCCTTCCAGAGGACTTAATGCTCCCTTTCGCTTTGACATATTGGCACAATTAGCAAATATTTCAGCTCGTATTACCCTATGCAAGCTACTCCGCCTCTCAAAGAAAATGAGAGAGGCACTTAGGGATGCTCTTGCTGACTCAGAATCATTTTTGACACAAGTGTCCATCCCTACAAAAGAGTGATCATACACATATTTTGCATTCTTTTCATTACACTCCTACATTTATCGTGTAACAAATCTGCTAAATTACTTGTCTTAAATGTCTATTTTGCAGAAGATAATGATAAAGAGAAAGAGGATAAAACCAAATAAATACCAGTTAAAATCATATTTAACTAAATCTACTTGATTAGCTGAGGATGATCCCAGATCTAGTTAGAACAAATCAAGGATTGGGACAAATGTTCAGCTGAAGATCAGAGCAAATCAGAAAGATAACATCAAATGGAAACCAGTAAAATTCATATTTTTATAAATTTATTTTGGTTAGCTAAAGATCAACCGAGGATAACGTCAAATATAGAGTCCAAATTCAAAATCCAAAGGGATAAATGGATAGATAGAAGATCAACAGATGAGATGAAGCAATTTTGACTCGGATTCTGACTGAATACATTTTAGCATTTGAATCATAACTTTCACTATCGAAACTCAAATCTAATGATTCAAGATGATCCAGAAAGAAGACGCAAAGGGTTACACCTCTTAAGTTGATCAATATTTCTAATTCTGTCATTTGTTAATTTATATTCAGTAATCAACACGCCAACAAGTTGTAGATCAGAACTAAATATCTACATCAAATTAAGTTTGGAGATAAGGGAGGATTCAAATTCAGAAATAGCTAGCTTCCCCTATCTTCATATTTCTCTACTCTCCGCATTTCTTCTATAATTACCTGCAATCTCAAAGGCAAATAGGAACGATCAAGCAGAGATAGATTTTTAGGCCAATTTTTCATTCTTTTTAGTATAGATTTTTATTTTCATTTTATGTAATTTTTATTTTTTTGTAAGCATAGGTTAGATTGAGATTCATGTAAGTAAGAGAGAGACTTATATTGAGAGTGACACCGATGTAACTTCCTCCTTTCTTTCATCATTTCTACAAGCAATCGAAGGTAACATCTTTATGCTTTTTTTTTGTTTATATGTTCTTCTTTTTTTTCCTACTTTTCCTCTTTTGATTTTGATGAATGTCCAAGTGAATCTAGAAGCATCAGTATAGCCATGTTTGTGTGAGTGCCACCGATTTCATGATGATGTTCTCCTCCTCAAGATTCCGTATCAATTCATTTTTATTCGTCTTGATGATGTAGTGTGAATGAGGACTAAGCTCGATCTTATGGGTTATGTGTTGATCGCCTCTGAAGAAAGGTAAAACATGCAAGGTTTTCAAGTAAATCATTAACCAGAGGAGGTAAGTTTTTCTTTTAGGTTTTCTTTCTTTTCTTTTAATTCTATAGTTTAGATCACCATAATCTCCCAACTCTTAAATCACTCTTTTTAACTTCTTTGTATAAATCTAATTTTCATTTTTTTCAACTATAATCTACTACTTCATCTTAACTTAACTTTAAACTATTTTCCTTTTCTTTTAAAGAACTAAAAGAAGATCTTTAAGCATTAATTGTAACTTAAAAGAGAACTTGCTAAAAAAAGCTTCCATCACTAGTCCCTCCTTGTGGATCACGACCCGCATAGCCACTTACTATAGTGGTAGCATTGAGTACTTGCATATTCTATTCTTAAGTTCTGAAATTCTGTATTCTTATGTGCAGGTAAAAACTCAATCAATTTTTGGCGCCATTGCCGGGAGGGAACGGTGTACTTGTTTTTTAACAAGTTTGGTGTGTTTTAGGGACGTTAAGGAATCAGATTTAGCACTCAAGATTTGCAGGAGTAGACTTGCTATTCTGTACCCATACTCTCAAAAGTAGGAAATAGAATTTTAAGAAATTATAGCGCAAAAGTTTAAAATTTTTTGGACTACTAAAAATCTTTTTTGCAAGAATATTGCTTTGCAAAAATACAATTTTTGTGTGTTATTTTTGCTATATCTGATATTCACACTCCCTATTTTTAATCCAACAATAATCTGATTGATTGCTAATCGCTTAAAAAATGTTTAGACTTGCATTCTAGGCATTTGTCTAATTATGTTTCTTTTACGATTACTGTTGAAGATAACTGGAGATAAGGTATGTATGCATAGCATATAATTTAGGAAACATTCTTGGGTGATATTTGCTTGTGAATGTTACTTTTCTATATATTGGACACTCTGCACAATCAATTTTAAGGGTAAAACTCAAAACAAGATAAGGTGGGGAAGTCATTACCCTTTCTTAGCTTACAAACCATCTCCAAGCACCACAGCCTAAGCCTAATTTAAAATCTGATAGACGTTAGCATTAGGGACATCTCGAACTCATATAAGAGACTGACCTAAGGGAGAAGTTGATTAGAATTTGACTCTTCCCAAATCAGTGTCTAAGGTTGGGGATTGAGGGGCGAAACCCTGAAGGTTGGTGGTTTGACATAATTAGGCCTATTGCTTAGGCACGAATACCTCCCACCGACCTTGCCCTACCTGACTGATTAACTTATGGTCAGATTCGGCAATATACCCCCGTGGACAGTCTAACTAGTTAGGAATCGTCTAGGTCTAAGGTCTACCCTAACTTAAGTTAGATTTTTATTTTTATTTGTTTGCTTATTTGTTTGTTTTTCTTTATTTGTGTTTGACATTTCTTGTGTGATATGGCTTATAACAACAATTTTTCAATTTTAATGGTAATCTATATTACACCCCGACCTCTTTTTCGGATATTAAAACCCGACATTTCATAATTTTAACCAACCTAGTGTGTTGGATTGGTCTTATCCGAATCAATACATGTCCCAGTCCCAATACCATGAACAAGACTGAAATAATCATCACTACTCTTCAAAGAGTCAATGGGGATACAACTCTTCCGAGTCATATTGTCAACTACCTTATCAACATCCAGCTTCATAACTCTTTCTCCCGAACAACCATTAGAAGGATCAATTGACTGGGAAAAGAGGAAAGAAGCCTTAGACGAGCTTGAACGACGAATACAAATTTTAGAAGACTCAAAATCCCGTCAAATTTTCAAGTCACAGATCCTTACTCTATTTTTCAAGAAGAACATGCCGACTTAGAAAAGAATATGGAATCCATGATTCAATTTCAAAATGATCCACTCGATATGATAGAAGCAAGACTTAGTAAATTGGAAAACATATGTAGGAATAAAGAAACTCTCCCTACCCAATCTTTGACTATTCCCGACACTTCTAGCCATATTGATGAAAACCAAGAATCATAGTATCTTGAAGACTATGACCAAGATCAATTTCACCACAAAATCTTGAACTTGACCAATATCAACCCATTGATGAATTGGTAAGTTTTCATTTTAATGAGATTGAACTTGACTATGAATGTGAACCCGATCCCCAACTTTGTGATTCAGTTTTCATCTTTGAATCTATGTTAACTCCGGTATTCTTACCCAATATGGACCAATTTTTCGAGCCAACATCTATTCCTGTACCCATAGATCTAGAAATGGAATCACCAATTTTGGATAGTCATATTCATTTGATGGGAAAAGAATGTGAATTTTAATTTTTTGACTTGGACTCAATTCTTGAGCTAAAACTAACTCTCGAACCCAAAGTTGATTTTTCGAGTTTGTATTGGTTCCTGAACCTATCATTCTTGAGTCCAAGTCAACCATTCCACAAAGTCACATTCTTTTATTGGACATAGGTATAGACCATGATGACTCTGTGATGATTTTTCAAGATTGGTCATGTAAAGGGGTAAGTTTCACGATAGGATCTTTTATGATCCTATTCATAATGGGGACTATAAATATGTAAATAAAAAAGAGGTCAATAAAGGTGGGTTCTGTGAACTACCGTATTATCTTGATTGGGTAGTAATATTTGACCCAATCAGGCCACCACCGGAACCACCACCATAAGGTAATATTTTCCTTTTTTTTCTTCTTTTTCATGCATCTATGCATTAATTCATACATTGAGGATAATGCATGAGATAGGTATGGGGGAGGGTTCTAACATAACTTAGGTTTTCCTTTTATTATTAAAAAAATTATTAATATTTCTTTACTTTTAAAAACTTTTTGAAAATAGAAACAATATTTTGACATAATTTTTGTAAGAAATTAAATCAATTTTAAGGAATAGGAGAATCATAATTAGGATTTCTTATACTTGGCAAAAATAAGATTATTTGTTTGATTTTCAAGGTTAGGAAGAAAATTTAGAAAAGTAATTTAGTCTTGATTTTTAGCTTGATGATATATGCATGCTTTATATACTTACACACTTAGGGTTCAAAAACAAAGATTCTTATGCCTTATTAAAAAAAAAGAAAAAGAAAAAATATATATAAATCCTCTGATTAAGCTAGGTATTTGTGCCTCATAACGCATAAGTATTCAGGCCTAAAAGCGGTTCATATAATAAAATTCTTAATTTTGTGGCCTTATTTGCTCGAGTTCTTAAGTCCTTGGGGTGTTTTCTCACCCAGTGCCCTAAGACCGTTTGGTTTGGGAGTCACCGATTAAAGGTTCATTACATGGGCAGATTAGAAAGCCTAATAGAACTAAGGAATAATATCACCTAAAATTAAAAAATATATATATATATATATAATAAGGCATAAAAGTTAGAATTAAAGAACCCCGAGTCAAAATTTCACGGTCACAAAGGTGCATATAACTTAGGCTATAATAATAGACTAGATGAGAAATACAGTTTGACTCCATGTCTTGATTGATAACAAGTTTTTGAATTAAGACTAAGTTTAGGAATGAAAAATTCGATTTTTCTATAACTTATAGATTACTTGAACTCTTACAATAATGCTTCAAATATTTTCTCTTTCAAATGTGTTTTCAAAATATTAACACTTTGTTTCTCTTTCTTTATGGATTTTGTGGGTGTAGTCCACTGAAAATCCTCATGAGACAAAACTCGTCCTCTAGGGGAAACCTAGAAGTTTAACGGCTTGTTGCACATGCTCAGTGCAATCGCGTAACCTGCGAAAGTGGTCTAATAATCTTTAGTTTAGTTTTATTGTTTTACTCGAGGACGAGCAAAAGATAGGGAAGGGGATGTGATCATGCACATATTTTGCATTCTTTTCATTACACTCCTACATTTATCGTATAATAAATCTGCTAAACTTCTTATCTTAAATGTTTATTTTACAGAAGATAATCATGAAGAGAAAGAGATAAAACCAAATAAATACTAGTTAAAATCAGATTTAACTGGATCTATTTGGTTAGCTGAGGATGATCCCATATCTAGTTAGAACAAATTAAGGATTGAGACAAATATTCAGCTGAAGATCAGAGCAAATCAGAAAGATAATAACAAATGAAAGCCAATAAAATTCAGATTTTTATAAATCCATTTTGGTTAGCTAAAGATCAACCGAGGATAACATCAAATACAGAGTCCAAATTCAAAATCCAAAGGGATAAATGGATAGAGAGAAGATCAACAGATAAGATGAAGCAATTTTGACTCGGATTCTGACTGGATACATTTTAGTATTTGAATCATAACTTTCGTTATCGAAACTCAAATCTGATGATTCAAGATGATCCAGAAAGAAGACATAAATGGCTACAACTCCTAAGTTGATCAATATTTCTAATTCTATCATTTGATAAGTTATATTCAGCAATCAACACGCCAATAAGTTGCAGATCAGAACTGAATATCCATATCAAATCAAGTTTGGAGATAATGGAAGAATTCAAATTCAGAAATAGCCAGCTTCCCCCTATCTTTATACTCCTCTACTCTCTGCATTTCTCCTATAAATACCTGTAATCTCAAAGGCAAATGAGAACGTCAAGCAGAGATAGATTTTTAGGCCAGTTTTTTATTCTTTTTAGTATAGGTTCTTGTTTTTATTTTATGTAATTTTTATTTTTTTGTAAGCATAGGTTAAACTGAGATTCATGTAAGTAAGAGAGAGACTTATGTTGAGAGTGACACTGATGTAACTTCCTTTGTATAAATTCATTTTTCATTTTCTCCACCTTCTCAATCTACCACCTTCTTTTTAACTTAACTGTAAACTATTTTTCTTTTCTTTTAAAGAACTAAAAGAAGATCTTTAACTATTGATTGTAACTTAAAAAAAAGTTGCTGAAAAAGCTTCCATCGCTAGTCCCTCCTTGTGGATCACGACCCACATAGCCACTTGCTATAGCGGTAGTATTGAATACTTGCACATTCTATTCTTAAGTTTTGAAATTCTGTATTCTTGTGTGCAGGTAAAAACTCAATCAAAAAAGATGGAGCTTCATGCCCCCGATGTCATCTGGTACAACTGCATGTACCATGCATTACCTTCACTCCTGAGGATATGCTCCTCAAAGACAACCGATACGACAAGCCATTGTACTATACAATGTACATCGGGTCTACACATATCAAGAGAATACAAGTTGATTCAGGGTCTGCTCTAAGCATTATCCCCAAGAGACTGCTTTATTTTCTCGGTATTTCATTGAGCAGGTTGTCGACCATGACTAGACCATATATGGCTTTAACGCTGGGAGTAGTCATCCTTTGGGCAAGATTCGTCTCCGGTGTCAGATTGGAGATTTGAAATCAGAAGTGACGTGCTACATCATTGACGCCCACACATCCTACAACCTCTTGCTCGGGCGACCTTGGATCCATGCTAATTGGATCGTTCCTTCCACGCTCTATCAATGCTTTAACTATGTGGATGATAAGGCAATGGTCAGGACGGTGTTTGCCGAAATGCATCTGTTCAAAGGGGTGGAGAACTACTTCACTAATTCTCTACTTTATAGAGAGAATGGTGAAGTGGTAGAAAAATCGTTGCCTGATGACATCGATAGCGGCAACGATGCAGACTCAGAATCCGGAGAAGATCCAGAGGTTTCTTTTGATTCGGAATTAATTGTAGCATATCTAGATGATCCTGATTGTAATAATTCTGCTGATAATAGCTGTTTGCTCGAGAAAAATTGAGAATATGTGTCGTAAAATTTCTTTGAATCAATGAAAGATTACAACAATCTCAAACAATTCCGATTACAAGAGAGAGAAGATGTTCAAGCTCAAATCTTCTATTTATTTAATACTGGGTTCTTGATGTAGCGGTGAAAAGTGAATCTTATTTTTCGCTGACAGGGTGAACGTCAGTGTATTCTGGGAATCTTCTCTTCGGATTATGAACGGAGTAGCACAGCTCCTATCTTATGAAATCTCAAAAAGACTTGAGGCAAAAACTTATACTCAGCAAGTTGTTAGAAGAGTTGAACTCTTTAGTATTCCTGTAACGCCCCAATCCCAAGGATGCGGAGACGTTATGGCGACGTACATATGCGAGGTGAAAACACCCTTACGCGTATGTTAAGCCTTAGTACAGGACATAATCTCCATATACACAAGGGTTCCAGCAGGAAATAAGTACAAGAATACCTGTAGAAAGAGGTTAGTGATCATAACAGATAGAACAACAGGGATAAATAAGATAACAGAAATAAATCATAAAGATACCTATGAATAGTCTCGATGAGGAATCTCCTATATAACTCCAAGGCACTATCAGATAATACTGTGACTCGGATCTCCAACCTGGGCACGCAAACTCAGGGTCGTCAGAAAGCGACCTAGTGAGTGGTAAAATGAAGGAGGCAGTAATATATACTATAGTAATACAAGCACGATACTAATATATAATACATGATGTTGTACTAGTGATACCATATAATAAGTATATAAATATAATCATGTCATCTTTTAATACCATTACTACCTAACCGGTTATCATCAGGTCATGTCTCTAATCGTATCCAGGTTATATCATAAATAATGTTGTTTAGTGGTGACGTAATAGAAATGAACATGCTAGTGGAGACGTGATAGAAGTGAACATGCAGATGGACATATGCACCATGACCACAATACAGTGTTGTGCATATACAGTAATGATGTCTGCTATACAGTAAACAGAATATATGCAATGCAGAACATGCGTAGTATGCCACCACAGAAAGTATAACATGTAACAAGTAAAGTAACAAGTAGACATGTAACATGATAGCGAATAAATCATCAGGAACAGTAACAAGATAGCATACATGTATTAGGCAAGTCATGTCATTTATATAATAGTAGCAATCAGTATCACCTGGTATTTTATTCAATCTCTTCCAGTGTCCCACACCACTGGCAGTTCATACTGGAGCCTGCACTCCAGTCGAACCCATCCAGACATGGCCTACGGGTACCATTATCCAAACGAGAGAGTGACCAAATAACAAGTGTTCCCGACGTCACTATTGTGTATACTGTTTTATTATGTTAATTGGAAACCCATGGTCGAGGAGCTCTTATCGGGTGGGTGTATCCCGTGCATACCCGGGACAACGGCCTTATCAGACCCCTGGCTGCTGAGACCAGGACCAGCCCGCTAGGGCTGTAACATGTAACGAGATCTCAATGAGCTAAAACAATAACGGCAAACGGGAGCTCATGAGTAACAGACGGTAGCCAGCACTACCCTGTCCCCTGCAGTGGGACAAACAATGGATCCAGACATCCACCCGACAAGATCTAGTCAACCGTCAAGTCTCCCCTATACCCAAGTTATCTTTATTATCTATCACTATACAGTATAACAGGAACAAGTACGATAACATGTCATGAGCTCTGTTGATAGCATGAAACACGATAACGGGAAACGGGAAACAAGATACCGCATATCAACAGCTCATGTATCCAGGAACGGGAATAACAATATCAGTAACGGGAATCAAGCAATCATAAAACAGGCATACGGGAATAGCATGGAACAAGAATACATGTAATAGGAACATGGATCCATATGACAAGAATAGAGAAACCATACATGCATGTGTAACAGTGATATGCCGAGAATCCATATAACGATGATCACAGTATATGAAATGACGGTATTCTGTGAAGTGGTGCACATGAATACGAACTACTGGTGTGACGTGTCATAGTATCGGTGCAACGGTGATACCTGTACATGTGATAACAGGGTCCTGGGTGACAGGATATATAAGTCACGGTGAATATGCAGGAGATAACAGTGTCCCATCTAACAAGTCTCTATGTAACAGATAGACATGAATATGCAATACACTGGATGTAAACTATCGTGTCCAGTGTTCTATGGCTATATCATCTACTCGAGTGTCAAATACAGCTACACTAATGGTCACTATCTTATGACTACGGTGGGTACCATCAAAGGATTAAACAAATGATCTATTTTAATTATCAAGTTAATCTCGTTAACTAACCAATCATCCAGATATACCTATACATGGTATACTAACTCAGGTAATCTCTATCTCTATGTTGTTTTCCCCACAATGACATTTGTAGGAAAAAATAATTATAACGATTATGACATTTTTAATAAACAATAATTTTAATGATTTACCGATAATTAAGCAATCATCACTTGTACTAAACATGATAAAAATATAATTTATAAAAAGAAAACACTCACAAACTAGCCATGGGAAGATAGCTCTCTTTCCCACGATCGCAACGGTTCCAGAATCGTCCGAATCGGAGTCCGAATGCTCCAGATATCGCCCAAATACTAAAAATCAGCAAAATGGGTTAAATATGTAATAAAAATATCTTAAGTGCAAATACTAAAAAGTACCAAGGGATTTTCTGTAAAATTACCTTTCATGGGTGTGGAAAGCGGGTTTGGGCTCATAACGGGTCGGGTGTGGATCCAATACCCAAACCTACTAACATAAGTGATGGGTTGAGGGCAAACGGGTTAATGGGTTTCAATTAAACCCAATAGGGGTTAATGGGTTTCAATTAAACCCAATAGGGGTTAATGGGTTTGGGTTCTACCCAAACCCATTAAGGAACAAATAGCAGCAGCAGCAGCTTGCTGCTGCTTGCTCCTCGCGGGCCGGCCGGCCTGTTGGCGACGGTCCGGCCGCCTGCGGCGGTTCGGGCCCGGCCGAGCAAGTGAGTGAGAGAGAGAGTATGAGGGAGAGAAAAACAGAGGATTGGAGAGAAAGAAACAGAGAAAAGAAAAGGAAAGAAAAGAAGAAGAAGAAGAAGAAGAAGGAGAGGGCGCCTGGACTGGGGGCGCGGCCGCCTGCGGCGGCCGGCGGCGCCGGCAAGGGTCGGGCCTCCCCCCTTATTTTGGGTCGCATAGAGAGAGGGAGAGAGTTTGGGGAGAGAGAGAGAGAGAGTTGCTTAGGGCTCTTAATTAGAGAGAGAGTTGTATGACCCGGGAAAGGAGAGAGACAGGAATATTGCAGTAAAAGTTTTCCTTGAATCAAATGAAAAGGATTACAACAACAACTGTTCCTTCCGGTTACAAGGGAGGGAGGATATTGAATCTTGAATCCCCCCTTTGTTTAAGGCTGGGTTCTTCGTGTGGCGGTGGAGAGTGAATCTTGTTCTCCGTTGACCGGATGACCGTCCTTCAGGGATTTCCTCTTCGGCCGGTAGAAAGAGTAACTCAGCTCCGTCTACCAAAACTCTAAAAGAGAAGGTAAGCGAAGAGTAACTTGTACGCAGCAAGCTAGCTTGAAGAGTCGAGTTCTCTCTCTGTTGATGATCTCTCCGTTGTCCTCTTCTCCTTCTTTTTGATTGCCAAAAGTCCGACCCCTTCTTCATAGCGACGGGGCTATTTATAGAGGTCTCAGGGGTGAATGTGCCCCCCTGAAAACGCTCCACAATGAGGGCCAACTTTCCCGCTACATGGGCGGTAACTAACTCACGTGCCTGCTAAAGACATGCCACGATGGGGGCTGATTTCCCTTACGTGTGGTCAGTAATTGGTCCCTTAACCAAGGCGGTTATAACTGAGACGCGGGTTTCAAGCCAACGCGCCTTGATGCTGAGACGCGGGTGTCGAGCCAACACGCCTTGATGCTGAGACGCGGGTGCCAGACCGACGCGCCTTGATGCTGAGACGCGGGTGTCAGGCCGACGCGCCTTGATGCTGGACGCGGGTGTTGAGCCAACGCGCCTTGATGCTGAGATGCGGGTGATAGTCCCTCGCGTCTAGAGCTTGAAACTTTACTTTTCAATAGCTTGTCCTCCAGTAACTTTTGGACAGCCTACAGAACCCCCTCCAAAGTTTTCGATATTCCGCAGTTAACTGGGACGGATTTCGAAATACTTTGGACTCTAGCTGAATTCACCTTCATGGCTGGACTGTTGATGCTCCGGGTTCGATCTTATCTGAAGTTGGTCTTCGTGAGTGTACTGTTTGAACTCTTTGAAGCCACCAGAGTTGATCATGTTGAGTGTCTAGATGCACAGTCTAAACCTCCCCGATTGCTTTTAGTCTGTCACGAGTGTGCTTTAAGCCAGGAGTGGTTAGTCGTCTGCTTGCGTCAGTGTACTGTTGAACTGATTTTGCAGAAGCAGGAGGCGGAAAGCAGGTTCTTTTCAAAAAAGCCGAGATGGTACTGCTTTAAGGACGCGATTTCTGTAGGGTGCGTCCTTTGGCAATGGAAACGCGCCTGATCTTCTATGAGGCAGACACGATGTTGGGCCCGCTGGGTCGGACGCGGACTTTGTAGAGAGACGCGACCTTCCGAATGCATTTATGGAGATGCTGACGGGGCATGTCCATCGAAGAGATGCGTCCCTTGGGTGCGAATCTGTGCCGTGTGATGATTACGCCGCCAGCTGGCCTGGGGAACCGGCAGGATTTCACCTTTTGGCGCGTGAATTTCTTGGTTCATTAACTGACCCGCGCCACGTGTCAAACGACGACTCGCTGTGGAGTCGTGACGCATGATCTTCGCGAAGATTTGCTCTACGCGTCATGCGATGATTTGCTGCAGCTTTTATCGGGTCACACGCCGCGTATCTTTGCGAATCCTTATGCCTATAAATAGCCACAGTTGGAGAGATACTTCTTCTTCTCCGAGCGTTCTATTTTAGGATTTTTTAAGAAACAGAGTTCTTCTTCCCCTGTTCATACTCACATCAGATTCTTGATTAACAATGGCACCCAAGACCAAGCCAACCGCATCTTCTTCACGGGCGACCTTCGACGAGGCCCGGAGGGGCGTTTCTTCTGCGCAGGATGCTGCTTTCCCAGGTATAATGCCTTTTGGGCGTGGATTTCGCCATTAACGGAAGCTCATAGAACCCTAAGAATCCTTAACACAAAATATAACTCGTGTTTGATTCTCAGGTGCGGTCTCAGACGCAGTCTTTGAGTTGATAACCGAGGCGCGGGTTTGGACCCTCACGCCATTGGGTTCTGCGTTTTGGACTCTTCACTTAGAATATTTCTAATTGTGAAGGGTTCAGACGCGAACTTGGTTAGCAGAACGCGGATTTGATCCTTGCATTCTGTTTCACCAGCTGCCGATTTTGATGAATCTGGCACCTGAGTCCAAGCGATTAGAAATCTGGGGGCATGAAAGGAAGGGTGTTACCCTCCTTAACTTCTGGCGTTTGTGGTGATGGAAGGGTTAAGGTGGATAACTCCCTTCTTTTCGCACCCCAGAAGTGACATCAAGGTCATGGATTCTGGTGGTGGAGACGCGGATCCTGCAGGTCTGGACGCGGGTTTGATAATTCCTGCGTCCAGATCTCTTCTGCGTTTGGACGCGGTTTTGCAGGTCTGGACGCGGATTTGATAATTCCTGCGTCCAGTATCTCTTCTGCGTTTGGACGCGGTTTTGCAGGTCTGGACGCGGATTTGATAATTCCTGCGTCCAGTATCTCTTCTGCGTCTGGGTTATGAACACTTAGAATTTTGCTTCTAATAAAGTATCTAACTAAGTGTCATTTTCTTTTGTAGTGTCCCATCCTTCTGCCTCACTCGCCAAGACGCGCCACTTTGGACATGTGGGTGGCGCTGACCGGGACTCGATCTTTGTGCTACGAAGGACTGTCCCCGTGACTGCTGACCAGTCGCCGGATCGCAGGGAGAGGCTCTCTAATGTTGACATGAGAACTCTTCGGGTACTTATGACCGATGCGGCATTCACAACGGATGCTCACGTCAAGTTGGAGAAGCCTGCCTTCTTCTTCGGAGATCATATCAAAGATGGCGGCCATCGTGTGTATGACGGAACTTATAAATGGCTCCGTCAGATAAAGGGTGGAAGGTTCTTTCTTCTGGACATGGAGAGGATGTTCCCGCTGTCCTACTTCCAGCACATGTCCGTCCCTCGGAAGATGGAATGGGACATTTCTCGATATGTTCCCGAGATTACCCTCGGCGATTTGGGTTCCCATAAAGTGCATCGTCATGATAGCCATGACAGGTCGGTTCTCGGCCTATTCCCTGGGTCGCGCAAGTCTGAGGTTCCGGCGGGAGAGATACCACAACTTGGCACTACCTTCCTCAACGCGTTCATGGAAGCGGAGGGTGATTATCCGGTCGGGTTTCGTGCGCCTGGGTGGGTTCATTCCACGGAGAACTACTGGTGGGGCAGAATAGTAGGTTTCGTCCTCACCGACCTTGGGGATCTGCTAAAGCGCGTGGGACTGTACGTGGCGGTCAGGGCCGTACAGTGGGGTATCCCACCAGACTCTCATAACTTTTTCGGGATCCTGGAGCGCTACAATCCGCTGACGGGAACATTCTTTACCCCGGTTGGAGAGATGGGCCTTGCACTACACGAGCTGCATGAGGTCTCGGGGCTAGCAACAGGGGACATCCCGTATGAGGAATATGTCCCGACCACTGAGGAGCTCCACCACTTGAAGAAAGAGTTTCCTCGGGTGTACGAGACTTACTGGGAAGTGATGTGTCACTTTCACATTTGTGGTCAGATAACCAACTGGCGGTCGCAGGGAGTCAAGCAACTGTCTTGGGCCAGTTACTTATTTAATGGTATCGATAGCAAAGATACTCCGATAACCCGACTGGTTCCCAGTTCCGACAGGGAGATTGAAGACAGGATCGACCAGGCTTCTGAAGGCTTCTACACCACGATCTCGAACGAGGACGGTTTCGACCCTGACCTGGTTTTTGAAAGCTTCCACCATCAAGCCCGGACCCCTATCTCCGACAGGGCACTGTTGGCAGGCTTCTTGATGTTGTGGCTAAAGCGTTGTGTGGTGCCCATGCTGCCACATGAAGCTATTGTTGCTGACGTGGTGTACCCGGCGGTGCTCCTGGCCCATGGCAACCCTATAGCCCTTCTCCCGGCCGTGGTGGCTGGCATTCAGAGCGGGTTGCGGGCGCTAACCAAGAGTTTCTGCGAGGCGCCGAAAACTGTCGACTCCCACGGCAAGCCATATGTTGACTCAGAGGGGAATCCGACGGTGAAGCGCCCCAACCCTCGGATCGAGCTGCCTTATACGTACCTCATGGCTTGGTACGTGATGCACTGCCCTTCTCTGATGACGGCAGTGCGCTGGAGGGAGAGTTCCGTCCCTTTTGTACAGCGGTTGGAGGATTCGAGCTGGAGTGACGTTTATATATATTACGTCCGGAAGCGACTTTCAGATCCCGCGAATTACCAGATCAATCGCTGCTTCCCCGAGATCCCTGGTGCATCCTCCGGGGATCAATGTACTGATTCTGCGGGCTCAGATGGCTTCACGAGGTTGTCCGCGGTAGCCTTTTGTTGGTTGATTAATATCCGGCCCGGATATGTACTTTTCCGGCAAGGGACTTCATGCACCATCGAGCCGTACATGCCGAATCGTTTCGCTCGACAGTTCGACTACGATCAACTCTACGTCGGGAATCCCAATGCTCAACTCGCCTTCGAAGGGAACTTGTTCGAAGGTGCTCGGGCTTGGTACTACAGTGTGGCCGGAGGGACGGGAGCAACTTTCCGTCTACCTATCGAGGGGTCCAAGTGCCGTATGAGCTTCAGCTTCTGCACTTGGTATTTCCAAGCCAAACAGACATCAGACTTTGTTCCGGCGTCTTCATGTATTGAGAGCATCAATGCAAATCTCGAGGCAAAGTCAGAGTCTGGTAAACCCTCGAAAATCATCGACCAGTACCTGAAGGCTCAGAAGGAGGCCGAGAGAAGGTCCGGAAGGGAGCCACGAGCAATCAGAGCGGAGCCGCGACCAAAAAGGGAGGAGCCGCAAGCAGCAAGGGCGAAGCCACGAGCGGCAAAGACTCGACAGGCGGTAAGCAAGCGTCGTCAACGCTCTGCTTCAACTGCTGAACCTACTCCCAAGAAGGTTCAGAGAGACTTGACAACCGAAGTCTCCCAATCCGAAGACATCCCTGCTGTCGTTGAGGTACCGAGGGAAGAAGATATAGCTGAGGAGGATGTTCCTTTAGTCCGTGCCCCTAGGTCGAGCGGCAGAGATCGTAGGTCTACGGAGGAAGGGGAGCTCGTTGACAGAGCCACCACCGCTGACGAGGATGAGCAGCTAGAGGTTGACATCATGAGTGGAGGAGATGTCGATATTCCGGGGATTTCAGTTCAACCCGGATTTTTACTTGCTCATGAAGGGAGAGATGAGGCACAGCAACCTGGGTCACCTTGTGTCTTCATCTCCAGTCCTCGGGCAGTTGACCCCAGCCCTACCACTGGGGTAATTGGTGGCAAGGCTCCGGCTGCAGAAGTCTCGTGCGGGGCGCTATCGTCTTCCTCACTCTCAGGAGAGAGCGAGTTTGAAGACGAGGTCGACTACGGCGATGAACCCGCTCTTCCTGATCCGAGTAAGTTCTCCCACATCTCAGAGGAAGAAATATACGGGGGTGAGCCATCAACGGTATCACAGCTGGTGATTACTCCCACTGAAGGTACTCTTTTCACCTTTTGACCTAATTTCCCTTTTCATTTTGAAGAGGATGTTTTAACATTCTTCTTTTATGCTGCAGGGTCGGCCGGGGACATTGAAGCTGTGATCTCCTCGCATATCGAGGAGACGGTAAAAGAGCTGACCCAGTCCGAAGGAGTCAAGGCTTCAGTTGCCGAGATAATTCCAGAGAGGGCAACTACTGAAATTGGGGAGCCTTCAATTTTGCCGGAAGAGGAGGCGACTCCTAAGGCTGGGGAAGAATCCACTCTGCAGGGTGAAGATGTTACTATTGAAGCCAGGGAGACTTCCACTCCGCTGGGCTCGCCCAAGGATTCAACATCTTTGGACCTTCCAGAGGTTGCGCTTACTGCTCCATCATTAGCTGTGGAGGCTCCTGCAGCGATAACACTTCCGGAAGTGCCAGTGGCCGGCACGACTCTCGCGCAAAAAGAGCCGGCTTGCACCCCTTTCTTCATGATAGAAAGGGGGTCGGGGAGTACCTCGGGTGATGACACCATGGATTTCCTGACACGCAAAACGGTGCAGCAGTTTCTTGACGCGATGCGATCGTGCATCAATTTTATCCTGTCTGGGCGTAGCTCTTTTGACTTTGCCCGGACGTTTCTCGGAAACATGGCCGGTAACATCGAATTAACCGGAGGCTCCTTGCTTGCCAAGTCGTGTATGCTGTTGGTGGAGCGACTGGGAAATGACCTGAAAGAGCTGAAGTCTTTGGACAATGCTAGTTCTTCTCAAGAAGCCCAGGTCATCTTGACTAGGCTCCTAACCACCCAGGAACAAGAGCGACAGGAGGTGGAAGCACAAGTTGCTGAAGAGGTCCGCAATCTCGAGCGTTCTCAAGCTGAATGTCAGAAACTGGCTGACGATTCAATGGAATCCGAGTTCATTCGGCAAAACGCAGAGCTCGCGATTACCAATGCTCGGTTTGCCATCGCTAAGGCGGAAGCCATGATTGCGGAAAATGAGAAGACGCTTGCCACCGTCCGGAAGAGGCTGGAGGAGCAACAAGCTGCGAAGGCACGAGCTGAAGAAAGCCAGATCATTCACTCCTCCAGGTTGGAATCTCTGCGAGCACAGCTGGCTGCAAACCCTTTTTGTCTGAAGAGGAGCTGCGGGTCCAAGCCATGATGGAGGCTGAGAAGGCACGTCAGCACGAGATGCATCGTCTCAGGGAGCGCATCCGTTCTTTGCCGGATCAAGACTTTTAGCCTTTTCCCCTTCTTTCCTTTTTTTTTTGTAAAGAAGAGGACACTCTATTAGAGTGTTTGTATCCACTTTTACTATTTTCGATATAATAAAAGTTTTTGAAGTTTTTGTCCCATCTTCTTTGTTTAGCTGTGGATGAATTCAACTCCCTGATCACTGGCTGTGAATACTGAACTTAGGTAAGACCAAGTTCTTTCAATGAGACGCGGCGTCGAGTTTGCTGAGACGCGGCATTGATCCATAGAGTGAGACGCGGTCATCCGTCCAGGAGCTTAGATAGGACTAAGTTCTTTTGATGAGACGCAGCATCAATCACAGGGTGAGACGCGGTCATCAATTCATAAGAACTCAGATAGAACTAAGTCCTTTGAGACGCGGCATTGATCTGTTGGGACAAACGCAGCTTTGAGTAACGCGAATTTGTCCTGTCAATGAAGACGCGACTTGAGCGGATGCGAGGGATGCAGCCTTGCGTATTTTCCACTAATCTCAGAATGGACTAAGTGCTTTTCCTTAGAAAGGGCCCCGTTTGCTGAATGGACGCGACTTTGAGTCACGTGGACGCTCCTTTAAAACGCGGGTGAACGCCTTCCAATTTGAGAAAGGTGACGCGGATTCTTGGACGCGGCTTTCCCATCTGCGTTTAATGCAGCCGGACGTGGCTTTCCTATCTGCGTTTAATGCAGCCTGACTTAAAGATTTTATGAGATCTTTGACCGTCAAATCTTCGCTGACGATTGAACGTCAAGTCTTCGCTGACGATTGGGAAACCGGGTCATCCGTTGTTTTCCAAGGCAGTTGTCCACGTGTCGATTTTTCATTGGACTGAAGGCGTTAATGCCTTTTAATGCGAAACCGGCGCTGGTGGTTGGAGACCAGTGTCTGCGACGGTTCCCAAAGCGACGCTCCACGCGTCAGTCTCTCATTGGACCTTGGCAGTCGTGCGGTCACCAAGGCAACGGTTCCGATTAGCGCACCATTAATGACAGTTATTAGGGTCTGCCTATAAATAGGGCTGACCCTCTTCCTCTTTAACAATCCAGACCCTGGACTGTTCTTTCTTTGGCTTCTCTGAGAAGTCTCGCCTCCTTCAAAGTCTCTAAAAGGGATCCTGTGTTCATGGATAAAGATGGCTCTGTGGATGAAGATGATCCATGGCTTTTATGCTCCTGTTTGGTCTCTTTAAGAAAAAGCGTCTCTTGGATCATCTTGCTCATTCGCGTTTGGATGCAGAGAGCCCAACTCTTGGTAGAGGCCTCTGCTGGTATGTCACCCCGACGTCTTTAGTCCATCCAGGCCTGCACCTTGGCCCCTCTTAAGGAGACGTCACCGTCTGAATGAAATCTTGGTGCATTCCTTTTCTGGAATTTGTGCCATTGATTTGAGCTTCCCTGAACGCGGGTACTGAAGTCCTTGGCACTTGACGCAGGCTTTGCTCATGAAGTTCGCGTTTTAAGGCCATTGACTCGGATGAATTCCAAATTGGGCTGAAATTTTCAGACCCGAATCTTGCAACTCCTGTTTATTCAACAGAGAGATGGCAGTTTTCGGCGTTTGAAAATTTTTCGCGTCTTGTGCTTTTAGGCGCGGGCGTAAGATGAGGCTGCGTTTGAATCCTGTGTGTTCCACAGTTCTGATTCGCGTCTGTCTCTGCTGACGCAGTAGTTTGGCTCACCGCGTGGGCTTATTCCCGCGTTTACAATTCTCCATAATAGCCGCGTTTGTTACTTAGTATTCTTTAAAGTATACCAAGTTCCAGATTTGCTAATCCTCTTGTTTATCTTTGCAGGTGGGCTTAGTCATCCTTCTTCATGTTCGCTAAGTCCGTGGGAGAATGTATCGGACGGCGAACTTGTTCGATGTTCGTCCACAAGGGAATATATTATGGTCCTCGTCGTCCACAAGGGAATATATTATGTCCCTGATGAGGAATCGACTCTCGCCAAGGTCTCTTCAGATCCACTGCACCAATCATGCCTGCTGGCAAGAGATGGTCAGGGTAAGTATGGCGGCGAGGAGGTTACGGTGGACACGGCGGCAGGTAGGATCCTCTTCCTCTCCCACCCCAGAAGTAACATCAAAGACTCCCCATGTCTGCTGGATGGTCTGCTGGGGGAAGAGATGTTCATAAACGAAGTGTTGCCAGACTTTCTGCTTCCACCGGACCTCAAGAACACCATTGCTCTTAGCTTAGTCAGCTAGGGCTCTTTCGATGTTTACATCATGCATCGTGGTGTAACCAGCTTCTATTGTAGCCACAAAACATCGCGCACTTGGAATCAGACGCAGCTTTAAGGAGTGAGTGCAACCTCTGAGAGGGAGAGGGACTTCTTTGTACTCCTTAATTGTAACACTCCATCTTATTGTAAGAGAGCGTTTTGATTGTAACACTCAATCTTATTGTATAAGAGAGCGTTTTTGTATCACTTTCATATGCCTGGATATAAATAAAAGTGACACTTTTCTTTTTGTCCCTTCTATTGTCTTGAACTCTTTTTTGTCTCTTTTTGCTCAGACACATAGAAGCAAAAAATCTTTGGCTTATCAAAAATGAAAATTTTAACAAGTCAAATTTTGTGGAGAAAAGATCCTATTTCAGGAACTCTCATGATACTGTCAGAGGTGTAATATTAACTTGACAGAGGTGAAATTTTTGATGGACCCGCCACTTTATAAGAGAAAGTGACAAGTAGAATTGGTACCCCCAGGGAGGGTGAACTTTTATCAAGTGTTTGGGATTAACTTGATTGAGCTCAACTGGGGATTTGATGGAAACACTGTTGATGGTGTAGTATTAACCTAACAATATTTTTAGGTAGACTTGTTATTCTGTTGAAGAGAATAACAAGTGGGACTAGACTCGTGGGGAATCTAGGAAAGTTTGTTACCGTCAGAGGTGTGATATTAACTTAACGGGTTGGAAGTGGTCTTGTCAGAAGTGTAATGTTAACTTGACAAGGATGTGAGTCAGAGGTGTGATATTAACTTAACTCAGAAGTGTCACTGTCATAGATGTAATGTTTAACTTGACAGTAAGGGTAATGCTAGAGGTGTAATGTTGAACTTAGCATTGGTCATCTCGGCTTGCATAAGGAAGTCCGAGGGAAAGGTCAAAGCCATAGGTGTATTGTTGAACTTAACGATGACTTGGATGCTAGAGGTGTGGTGTTAACTTAGCATCATCTATTTCAGCTTCGATATGGAAGTCTGAAAAAAAGTGACTGTCAGAGGTGTAGTATTAAACCTGGCAGAAACTTAATTACTGTTTAGAGGTGTGGTGTTAAACTTTAACAGTAATTTGTCAGAGGTGTGATATTAACTTGACAAAGATTGACTCATGACAAGAGCAATTTGAGGACCTGTCATTCTATTGGTGAGAATTGACAGGTGAAAATTTTGAAATGCCAGAGGTGTAGTATTAACTTGGCGGATTTGAAAATTTGATATTCCGTGTAGAGTTGACAAACAAAATTTGTACTTGACAAGGAATATTGAAAAGTTTTCATTACCAGAGGTATAGTGTTAACTTAGTAATGGTTGTATTTTGTAGACCTACCATTCTGTGGATGAGAATTGGTAGGGGATTTTGGAGGAAAGAGTGGAGCCAAGTCCACTTTAGGATTTTTAGCAAACCCTCAGCTATCAACGGATTTGAGGTGCCTTTACCAACTACCGTTTGAGTTGGGCTAGCCATGCTATTCCCCTCAGCATGATGAGTTGTCGAAGACTTATGTTGGACTTAAAAGCCAACATTTTCTTCTATCCTTAGCCGTCGGGGGCGTCGGATCAAATGGGAACGTGTCCCTTAGGATTTTTAGCAAATCCTCAGCTGTCAACGGGTTTGAGGTGCCTTTACCAGCTACCGTTTGAGTTGGGCTAGCCATGCTATTACCCTCAGCATGATGAGTTGTCGAAGACTTATGTTGGACTTAAAAGCCAACGTTTTCTTCTATCCTTAGCCGTCGGGGGCGTCGGATATTAATAAAGAAGCTCTTCTTGTTTTGGTCAGAGGTGTATTTTTAACTTGATCAGCGGAAGAATACCATCTAAGGATAGTACTTCTTCAGGAACCTGCCATTGATCGGCATCATAAGTGTATCGCCATTCGGGGTTATGAGGCGATATGACCCATTTGAGTAGACTGACTCTACTACAAATGGTCCTTCCCATTTGGGTTGGAATTTTCCTTTTGTCTTGTGCGTCATCACCATGGGTCTTCTGACGGCTAAGACAAGGTCACCTTTCTTGAAAGTTCGCACTTTAACTTTCTTGTTGAAGGCTCTGGTAATTCGAGCTTGGTAGAGCTCGATTTGCTGTTGGGCCTGCAGACGCTTATCATCTAAGGCCTCCAATTCTTGGAGTCGCTGTCGATGCTTCTCCTCTGTTGTCATCTCCGCTGTCAGGGCGACGCGTAGAGATGGAATTTGGATTTCGAGTGGAAGGACGGCTTCGCACCCGTATACCAAAGAAAATGGCGTAGCTTTAGTTGGGGTTCGCACAGTTGTGCGGTAAGCCCATAAGCATTCACCCAGCTTGTCGTCCCAATCACGTTGACTTTTTGAAACGAACTTCTTAAGAAGCTTACCAATGATTTTATTGAAAGCTTCTGCGAGGCCATTAGCGGCAGGATAGTATGCCGTTGAGGACACACTCTGGATTCTGAACTTGACGCAGAATCTTTGGAAGGCCTGGCTAATGAACTGGGGTCCATTGTCATGGACAATTCACCGAGGTACACCGAAACGGTAAATAACGTGGTGTTTCACGAACTTGATCACGTTCGACGACTTGACTTCCTTTAGGGGAATGGCCTCAGCCCACTTAGAGAAATAATCGGTTATTGCCAAAATAAACCGATGTCCTTTTGATGATGGTGGACTGATAGGGCCAACCACGTCCATGCCCCACATTTCAAATGGCCATGTAGAGGCCGTAGAGTGGAGGTACCCTGGTGCTTGATGGATGAAATCCCCATGCACTTGGCAAGCGTGGCATCTTTTAGCATAAGTGACGGTGTCGGCAACCATCTTGGGCCAGTAGTAACCCAATCTTTGGAGTCGATGTGCCAGTTTCGGGCCAGGTTGATGGGCTCCACACATACCATCGTGGGCTTCCCTCAATACCTCTTGAGCCTCCTTTGGTGAGAGGCACCGGAGCAAGATCCCGTCATGCGATCGACGATACAATGTTCGTGTAATCGCATTGTAATAGAATTTGGGGGCTTTCCTTCGAATGGCAGCCGCCTCTTTGGTGTCTTCAGGCAGAATGCCGTATAGGACGAAATCAATGTAGGGGAATCGCCAGTCTCTAGGCTCTGGACCGGTTGATGCTTCAAGTGCTTCTTCGCGGTGACGACCTCCCGCCGACTCCTGATAATCCTTGAGAGCATTTCTCGGGCAATACAGGTCGTGGCTGTAGACGAATATCTTCTCTGTTGCTCCAGCTGGAAGAGCTAAGGAGGCAGCCAGGGATGCGAGTGCATCTGCGTGCGCATTTTGCCTTCGCGGTACATGATCGATGTAGAAGCTTGTAAGCCCCTCGGCCATGCGGATAGTTGCATTGTAATAGGGTACTAAGTCTTCATGTCTGACTTCGTACTCCCCGCGAACTTGGCTGACGATGAGCTTGGAGTCGCCGTATGCCTCGAGATTTTTAAAGCCAATCTCATCGGCGAATTGCATCCCAATCAAAAGTGCGTTGTACTCCGCCACATTGTTGGAACAAGACTCAGTTAATGAGACGGCTCGGGGAATCACATAATTTTGTGGGGATACGAGTACTACTCCTACCCCCGCTACTACGTGTCCTTTTGGGCTTGTTCTCGATGCACCGTCGAAGAAAAGTTGCCATACTTGACTTTCGAACGATGTTTGAGTCAGGCAGACTTCAGCAACTTCGTCTGGGAGATCCTCATAGATTTTGGCTGCCCTCGGATCTGGGTGCTCAGCTAGGAAATCCGCGACTGCTTGTCCCTTAATGGCTTTTTGTGGTAAAAAGCGCATCTCATATTGGGAGAGCAATATGGCCCATTTTGCCAGTCGGCCATTTAGCGATGAAGGTTTAGTCATAAGTAACCTCAGGGGGTTGACTTTTGATATGACGTTTATAGTTTGGCCTACCAGATAGTGTCGCATTTTCTGGATAGCGAACACCAGTGCCAAACATTCCTTCTCGATCGGGTTATACCGATGTTCGGCTCCGATCATTGTTCTACTCAGATAGTAGATTGCTTGCTCACGTCCTTGATCGTCATTCTGAGCTAGTAGAGCTCCCAAAGAATGATCCATCGCTCGGACGTACACCAGAAACGGCTTTCCGGATACTGGAGCTGCAAGGACTGGTGGTTGGGTGAGGTATTGCTTGATTTCCTCAAACGCTTTTTGGCAAGCGTCATCCCAAATGAATGAGACACCCTTCTTCATCAACTTAGCGAAGGGTTGGCATCTTCCGGAGAGGTTTGAGATAAACCTGCGGATGTATGCCAATCGTCCTTGCAATCCCCTGAGTTCCTTGAGATTTCTCGGGGGTTGCATCTCCTGGATAGCGCGAATCTTTTCCGGGTCCAAGTGAATTCCGGTGGATGTTACAACAAATCCTAAGAATTTGCCACTGGCCACCCCCAGGAAGGACTTTGTGGGATTCATCTTCAATTGATGAACCCGCATGATGTCGAAGACCACCTTCAGGTCTGCTATATGATCACCTTTAGTGCGGCTTTTTACCGCGATGTCATCAACATAACATTCCACCGTTTTGCGTATTTGCTGATGGAAAATGGCGTTCATGGCCCTTTGGTATGTTGCCCCTGCATTTTTCAGTCCGAAGGGCATGACGGTATAGCAATAAACCCCCAATGGTGTCCTGAAGGAGGTGTGCTTTTCATCGTCAGGATACATTTTGATTTGATTGTATCCTGAGAATCCATCCATGAAGGACATTCGCTCGAATCCGCAAGTATTGTCAATCATAACATCTGTGATTGGCAATGGGAATTCGTCTTTGGGACAAGCCTCATTTAGATCACGGAAGTCGATGCAGATCCGGATCTTCCCGTTCTTCTTAGAGACGGGGACGATGTTGGCTACCCAGTCGGGATGTTGTTCTTCCCTAATGAAGCCAGAATCAATAAGTTTTCTGACTTCTGATTGAATTGCCTCCATTATTTCTGGGTGAAACCGTCGCTGCTGTTGTTTGACAGGCTTTACGTCCAGATTGATGTTGAGGCGGTGCATAGCCACTTGAGGATCAAGTCCTGGCATGTCCTCATAATTCCAGGCGAAGACGTCTATATACTCTTGTACAAGAGATATTAGATCTTTCTTCTCCGAAGGTGACAGGCCGTCACTTATGAAGATGGGCTTAGGGTTAGCCTCATCTCCTAGGTTGATCTGAACAATCTTATCTTCTGTGGGTGGCTCGCGCTGTTCAAAGCGGGTGTCCCAAAGAGCATTTAAATGTTTGATCCAAGGATCTGTATCGGATTGGATCATTTCTTCATCTCCATCTTCGAGGTGGCTTGTCGAAACCATGTTCACTGAAAGTTCCTTGAAGATGTTGCCGACACTGACATCTGACTCCCAGGATGATGTGTCTGAAGAATAATTGTTGCTCGACGATTCTTGAGAATCGGAGGCTGATGGAACCGGAGTTGATACATAGCCCAACCCCCGGCGTGTCCGATGATAATAATCGGGGGCCTTCCCTTTTGGCACAAAGGATTGAAGCAACGTCCTCCTTCCCTTGCCGAAGTTCAACCCGGGTCTGTCGGTTAGATCGTACCCCATGCACTTCATCATTTTGAGTGCTTTTGGTTCATAATGATCGAACTGAGATGATTCCTCCTCGCCTTTCGATTCGTCGCGGGGCGTTGGTTCAGACGAGATTCGCCCAAAGAGAATTGGTTTTTGGCCTTTCCGTCTTGCTGGAACCATGGATATAGATTCTTGCGCATTATCATTATCTTGGTATGTCTCGAAGGACGATTTCACTGGTACATGCAATGATGTCAAGGCACCCATTGCCGACCAGAGATCGTCATCTATATCAGTGCTAGTGTCTGACGGTATTGAATCAGAAGCACACGCAGAAAAATACGCAAAATCTAAATCTTCATTAATATACCAACCGCCTACATCATCGGTGGTATTATCGACATCGGGTTTATTAGTGCCCGTTACAAGTGGTTCTAACTCCCACAGGCACTCTTCTTTCTCAAGCTCAGTGTCAGCCTCATTACCAGAGTCTGGCTCTTCTGGTTGTGGGGCTTCATCCGTTTCCACCGGATCTTGGTACAGCAAGGAGTCGGTGAAATAATTCTCGACCCCTTTGAACGGATGCCTTTCGGCAATCAACGTCTGCACATTTCCACCCCCGTCAATGTACTTCATGACTTGGTGGAGAGTGGAGGGAACGATGGAGTTGCGGTGAATCCACGATCGTCCCAGCAACAGATTGTAGGAAGTGTCGGCATCGATGATGTAGCATGTCACCTCCGACTTGAGGCTTCCAATCTGACACTTGAGCTTGATCTTCCCCATCGGACGGGTCTGATTGGCATTGAACCCATAGATAGTCGTCTGGGTAGGGCTCAAACGATGGGTAGGAATGCCGAGATGTTGCATGACCCGGCGAGGCATGATGCTCAACGCGGACCCTGGATCTACCTGGATGCAGTTCACCTCAGACGATCCGATATACCCTGTGAAGTACAGGGGTCGATCATGCTTCCCTTTCACCTGCATATCATCTGCCGTGAAGGTGATGCAGGGGGCATTCTGGGAGGTGTGGAGGCAATGCTCTACATCTTCCTCCTTCGGCACCTGGGTCATGAAGACCTCAGCATTTGCCAGAGCTTCTTGCAGAGCTTCCCTGGTCGACTTTGATAGTCTAAGAAGTTCATACAAGGTAATGCGTGCTGGAATGTTGGCCAACTGAGCCAGGACATCAAAGCGGTAAGGTGGCGTAGATCCTTCCGTAATACCCTTTTGAAGGGCTCGAGAAAATCGAGTCCCCTTCTGCTTCTCCACAGGTGGCTTTGTAGAGGGCCTGATTGGCTCCGCAGTTGGTTGTGGAGGGACTTCTGCCGTTTCGCCGTACTGTTTCAAGTACGCCTGTCCTGAACGAGTTCCCGCCATCGGTTGGTTGGGCTCTGCGGCCAGGACTATCGTTTCCTCCTCTGAGTCGGTCAGTGAAGGGATATCAGTCTCCGCTTCTCGAGAGGAGGCACCTACCACATTGCAGGATGAGGCTTTTGCTTTGCCTTTGGATTTCCTGTTGGTCACATTAGTCCATTGCTGTTCATTGACAAGGTCAGGGTGGACCCACATAATTTCCCCTTGAGGTGTAGGGACGGGTACCAAGCCTTTCTCTTGCTGCTGGTGAGGGTCTGTGTTGACCACTCTCAGCTCTCCTCTTGGGATAGGAGCTACCCCCGCAGGCGTTGGAGGTTGTCTCCCGAACTAGAGAACTGACGTCACATTAGCCGTCACCTTCTTCTGCTCTGGTCGGAGTTTTAACACCTCCGCGTCAATCAGAGCTTGAAGGACGTCCTTGAAGACGTAGCAGCTTTTGGTAGGATGTCCCAACATTCTGTGGTACATGCAGTAGTTGGGATTGTCGGTCTTGCCGACTTCCTCTGGGCGTCGAGCTTCAGGGAGCTTCAGTCGGTTGCTCTTGTTGAGTAGTTTAAAGAGCGAATCGACATGTTCCTCCTTGAAGGAATATTGTTTATTGGCGCGTGGCTGGCTTGAAGAGCCACTCGCCTTGCCTGTTTGAGGTTTGGCGGGAGATTTGGTCTCCGTGGCCAAATTATCCTTCCGCTTTGTTTGGAGGGATGTGTCCGGCGCACGCCTTGTCGACCTTTCCGGCCTAGGCTTACCTTCCTCCGCTAGGACGCGGGCGACAATCTCCTCAGCCTGTTCACCTTGTTGGACTAATTGCTTCCAGGTGCGGCTTTCAGCAACTCCTATTTGAGCAAGGAGTGAGGTTTGGAGATTGTGGCGGCATGTTTCCACCAGGGTGGCCTGGGTCATACCGCTTGGACACCGGAGTGCCATGTTCCGAAATCTTTCCACGAAAGATTTGACAGACTCCCCTCTCCGCTGTTTGGTAGCTAGAAGGGTAGGCATTGTGACCTCCGAGTCATCTTCGAAGAAGCGTGTTAAGAACAGCTTCTCTAGATCGCCCCAGTTCTTGATAGAACCTTCTGGGAGCTTCATAAACCATTCAAAGGCTAACCCTTTTAGGGTGCCAATGAACAGGCGCGCCAAAATAGCGTCATTATCCACTACATTCCTGGTCTGGGATTTGAAGTAGTAGATGTGCTGGTTGGGGGACCCCTTCCCGTCAAATGCTTGGAGGGTTGGAGCCTTGAACTTAGGAGGGTACGGGACTGAATCCCACTCAGCCGGATAGGGCCGGACCACTCCCGCTTCTTGGAGGCCTTTACGGTTGGTAAGGGCCTCGAGGCGCTGCTCCAGTTGACTCATTCTTTTAGCATGAGCCTTTTCTGGGTCTTGCGACGAAGATTTGGACGAATTCGAAGTAGATCGCCGCGCCTCTTCAGAAGGTTCGGAAGATGAGCTTTCTCCCTTTCTCCCTTTGCCCTTCGACCTCCTAGGAGGAGATCTCCTCCTGTCTTCAAGCAACTGTGCAAGCGCCTGCTTGATGGAGTCGATAGATGCCTGTTGAGAAAGGATCATATCCATTTGCGCCTTCTGGATCTGCTCCAAACGTTTGGTCGTCTCGTCAGGAGTGCCTGTCATGTAAGCAGAGGCCTCCTTCTCGACGGAAGAGTTCGATGCCCTAGATTCCACTACGGCGGAGTGAGAATCGTTCACTTCAACGCCGTGGGCTAAGGCATTATAGTCAATTGGGGGAATGGCCCCCGTCCGGGTACGAGTGTGTCGATACACCCCTTCCGGTTCAGAGTCAGACTCGGACTCATCTGAGCCGACTGCAATTTATTTTCCCTTGCTCCTGCTTGTCATATTTGCAGTGAGCTCCGGGTACTCAACGTCAGAGAAGGTCCTCCTTCTGTGGGAGCGTCTTCTTTTAGCTGACGGAGGAATCAGGGTCAGCTGTCTGACCAAAGACTGCTGGTGTACGCCTGATCCGCAACGACACTCCGAGAGCATGGAGATGAGCCGTTGGCAGCAGCATGACGAAGTGACCTGATTGGCACTTCTTTTCTTCGTCAGATAATCTCTCAAATCCATGGGAGGGGGATTGAAAAGATTAGCCTCGCAACGTCGAAGACGGGAGACATCCATGTGCTGCGCAGTCTGGACGCAGACTTCAGGGACGCGGTTTTCGCGTCGCGGCTGTGGAACGCGCGTCTGGCGTCTCTGTTGAGATGAGACGCGAGTGTCGCGTTGTTGTTTGGTGCGTCGGAGCAGAGACGCTTGAGAGGGGGTGGGCTGCTGGGCCCCTCGTCTCTGGGCGCGTGCTTCCTGCGTTTGACGAGGCGCAGAAGCTTCGTATTGGCGCTTGGTAAGTTGGTCCTCAGAGGACTCAACTTGAGGAGTTGCGTGTTTGGGCCGCCAGACGCGGATTTCACGTACTGGACGTGGCGCAGGCAAGGCGCGAGATTGTACGTCGCGTCCAGCCTTAGTTGGACAACCGACGGTTCCAACTTGCAGCTGACGCGCACGTCTCCTCTGTCGACGCTCAGCGTTTCGATTGCGTCGAGGAGGTAGAGAGAGACCAACGACATCCTGATGCTGGACACCAGGGATTTTGACCACGCGGGTCTCCTGAGAGACGCTGACGCGGGTGTTCTGTGCGATGCGGTTGGTCGCAAAGGCAGATGTGCCTGGGACCACGCGGGCCTTCTGAGAGGCGTTGACGCGCGTCTCTTGCTTGGCACAGTCGGCAGCAGGGGAGCTCGAGAGAGCCACAGATCGGGACTCGAGGCCATTCCCCGTTGAGACCCGGCGGCAGACGCGGGTCTTTGGGCTCTTGGAGCCAGAAGAGAGGAACTCTTCGTACTTCGCCTGGTCGAACTCGACAACGAGCGATTCGACCATCTTTCCCTCATGGTGGATGTCATCTTGCGCCACTACCTGTTCGTCAGTAACGAAGGTCGTCCCCAGCGGAGTCGCCATCTCTTGTATGACCCGGGAAAGGAGAGAGACAGGAATATTGCAGTAAAAGTTTTCCTTGAATCAAATGAAAAGGATTACAACAACAACGGTTCCTTCCGGTTACAAGGGAGGGAGGATATTGAATCTTGAATCCCCCTTTGTTTAAGGCTGGGTTCTTCGTGTGGCGGTGGAGAGTGAATCTTGTTCTCCGTTGACCGGATGACCGTCCTTCAGGGATCTCCTCTTCGGCCGGTAGAAAGAGTAACTCAGCTCCGTCTACCAAAACTCTAAAAGAGAAGGTAAGCGAAGAGTAACTTGTACGCAGCAAGCTAGCTTGAAGAGTCGAGTTCTCTCTCTGTTGATGATCTCTCCGTTGTCCTCTTCTCCTTCTTTTTGATTGCCAAAAGTCCGACCCCTTCTTCATAGCGACGGGGCTATTTATAGAGGTCTCAGGGGTGAATGTGCCCCCCTGAAAATGCTCCACAATGAGGGCCAACTTCCCCGCTACATGGGCGGTAACTAACCCACGTGCCTGCTAAAGACATGCCACGATGGGGGCTGATTTCCCTTACGTGTGGGCAGTGATTGGTCCCTTAACCAAGGCGGTTATAACTGAGACGCGGGTTTCAAGCCAACGCGCCTTGATGCTGAGACGCGGGTGTCGAGCCAACGCGCCTTGATGCTGAGACGCGGGTGCCAGACCGACGCGCCTTGATGCTGAGACGCGGGTGTCAGGCCGACGCGCCTTGATGCTGAGACGCGGGTGTCAGGCCGACGCGCCTTGATGCTGAGACGCGGGTGTTGAGCCGACGCGCCTTGATGCTGAGACGCGGGTGATAGTCCCTCGCATCTAGAGCTTGAAACTTTACTTTTCAATAGCTTGTCCTCCAGTAACTTTTGGACAGCCTACAAGAGTGAGAGAAATAGAGAGAAATTGGAGAGAGAGAGAGAGAGAGAAATGGTAATTAAGAGAGAGGGAGAGATTTTAAAGAAGAAGAGAGGAGATTGGCGATGGAGAGGCGGTGGGGGAATTCTCCAGAGAAATGGAGAAGAGGAAGGGAAAAAGAAAAAGAGAAAAAGGGTTTTTTATAATATTTAATTAATATTATAATTGGGTCCAAAATGGACTAGCTCCGAACGGTGCCCAAAAATTACAGAAAATAGAGAATATTAGCCTGAGACGTAATATGAAAACGGTTTGAAGAAATTTAGTCTAATTTGAAAATTAAAAATCTCGGAGTGTCTCGCCGATACCGGGCGACACCGGTTTGGCCGAATTTTTCATAAACTTGTAGAAAAATCCCCAAAAATACCCTAACGTAGATCATATGATTTTAAAACACAAGGTGAAAGCAGATTCTCAAAATACAACTCCAGTTGTGAAATAAAATTCATAAAGCCGATTATCGGTATCGGTCGACACCGACTACGGAGTTTTTTCAAAATAATCCAGAAAAATTTCAGAAAATCCTGAAAAATCTAACATTTTAGAAAATGATTTTTGAAACTGAAATCGGCTCAATCCGATAAGATCAAATCACCATTATACATCGTATCGCGTACTGATACTGTAATACGTACACCAGGGATCAGGGGGTTACAATTCTCAGCTGCAAATTCTGATCCAAAATCCCTTGACCAAAAGTTCAACAAAAACTTCTGATCGATTCCAATTTTCTGACTCCGACCCCTCTTCAGTAGCAAACTAGGTTATTTATAGGGGTTTCAGGGGTAAAACTGTCCCCTAAAAATCTCCATAATGGGGGTTAACTCCCCTCGTTACGTGGGTGATAACTGTCCCGATAATGAGGGCAGTTACAACTAAGACGCAGGGCTATTCCATGATTGAAATGCGGGTTTCGAGCCTCGCGTGTTGGATGCCAACTCCGAACCTTTCTAGACGCAGGCTTCGAACTCTTCCAGACACAGGCTTCGAGCTCTGCGTCTTAAGATTGCAGTGATGTCGAGAAACGGGCTTCGAACCTTGCGTCTTGGCACTGCAGTGATGCTGGGACGTGGGCTTCGAGCTCTGCGCCTTGACCAATGCAGCGAAGTGGAGACGCGGACTTCGCTTCTTGCGTCTTGGCACTACAGTGATGCTAGGACGCGGGCTTTGAGCTTCGAGTCTTAGTCATTGCAGTGAAGCTGGGATATGGGCTTCGACCCTCGCGTCTTGGTACTATAGTGATGCTGAGGCGCGGGCTTCAATCTCTGCGTCTTGGTATTACATGAGTGGCTATAATTAGCCTCGCGTCTGGAGTATGAACTCTTCTTTCTGATGACTTAGTGATTTTTTTTAGACAGTCTACAGAACCTCCTCCAAAGTTTTCAAAACTCTGTGGTTGACTGGGATGGGTTTCGAAATACTTTGAATTTCTCTTCTAGCAGCAATTCTCTTAAGACTGGACTAGTAATCTTCTGAGATATCATGAGCTTGATCTTTTCTGGATTTTGGTCTCCGTGAGTATACAGTTAAACTCTTTGAAGCCACCAGAAATGATCATTGTAAGTGCTTGGATACGCAGTCCGAATCTCTTTGGTGCTCTGAGCTGCTTGTTGGTGTACTGTTGAACCGGGGGGAATAATCATCTACTTGTGCTAGTGTACTGTAGAACTGATTACAGAAGCAAAGACTGAACGCATGTCTTGTAGACGCAGAGATCATGTTGCCTTAGAGACAAGGACCTCGTCTGAAGTAGAAACGCGCTCTCATTCATCGGCGAGACGCGAACATCGAAGTGGAGACGCAACTTTCACTTGGTTGAAGTAACGCAGACTTCAAGGTGGAGACGCAGACCTCTTTTTGCTGGGGAGACGCAGCTTTGTGAAACGCGAGACTCACGTTCTAGGTGCATTGCCACGTGTCTGACAGAGCTTAAAGAGACGCCTTTCTCTTAACACACGAGGTTTGCGTTCAAGGCGCGATGCCACGCGTTGAGTGGAGCTTGAAGAGACATCAAATTTTTGTCTCGTCTTTATTCCTTTTTGCATTTGAGAATCAGACGGACTCTTTGTTGCGTGGGAGAACACAGCTCTCACAATCGCGATCCTTCACTATTGTGAAAACACAGTCTTTAGTCATTTATTGAGATGCTGCTATAAGTTATAGAGAGGAAACTCAGGCAGAACTAAGCTGTGAGTGAGACGCAACCCTGACTTGTGGGACAGACGCGACTCTGATTTTTTTGATAGGAACGCGGCTCTGATCTGTTAAGATGAACACGACTCTGAATTGTTGAGAGGACGCGGCTCTGATCTGTTGAGAGAAACGCGGCTCTGAATTGTTGAGACGCAGCTCTAATCTGTCGAGAGAAACGCGACACTGAATTATTGAGGGGACGCGGCTCTGATTCATTGAGAGACGCAGCCTTGCGTTTTTCAATTTGATGGAGGGGACGCAGACTTAAGACACAACCCTTCTTTCATTAAGCGAACACAACCTTTAGGCTTGTAAGGGACGGGGACTTCAAAAACCCGGCTCTTGAAACGTCGCATGCAATTTTCAGAGATGCGGACATCTCGCTGGATCTTTCAATGTAAAATCGGCGTTGACAGTTGGGAACGCGTGTCGTTGGGATTTCCCGAAGCAAAAATCCATGTGTCTCACCCAGACTGGATTTGATATTCGCGTAGCGAATTAAGGCTATTAATTTGACCTTTAAAATTGGTTTTGATTTTTATGCTATTAATTAATGGCCATTTAGCAAGCTTATAACCTCTTAACAGTCATTCATCTTGAATATTTTCCTTCGCGGGCATATACTCTAAAGAACTCTGTCTTGATTATCCTCCTTCCCTTTAAGGGTACGCATTCTGAGGAACAAAAAGAACCAAATCTCTAATGCTTTTTTTCAATCTTTCTTGAAGATTACCACTGTTAAGTGATTTCAAAAAGCATTGCTTTAAGTGCTTTCATCACCATGTCTTGGCGAATGAAGTCCAACTTCTAGAGAACTTTTCTTCAGGTAGGAAATGACTTTTGCAATGATAAAACTTGGTTTCATGGAGTTTTGTCATCCTCGGCCATGAAGAGACTTCGTCTCTTGAGCCCTTCTTAAAATCTCTTTCTTTGTGATTCATGCGTTCATGCTCCGCAAACGCGCCTTTTACTTGATGAAACGCGGGCTTGTTGACTTCAAAGTCTAAGTCTCAAGTTCTTCAGACGCGAGTGTGGTGTACTCCGCGTTCTGAGACTTGAAACACGAGTTTTGTATATGAAGCTCGCGTTTGGGGTTTTAGAAAATTTTAAGTCTGCTCTTTTGAGATCTTTGGACGCGAATGTGAAAAACTCTGTGTCTCAGACACGAGTGTGGCGAACTCTGCGTCTTGAAGTCACTTCAGACAGTTTTAAGACCCGCGTCCGCGTCTTTGATATATGCCTCGCGTCTCATGTATCAGACGCGAGTCTAATATCAGACTGCGTTTGGATCCATATTTTGCTATCTCTGCGTCTGTGAGATCGCGTCTGGAATTCATGACTTAAGCCTCGCGTTTGTGCTCCTGGCTTCCTGTTTTCTTTCTTTGCAGAATTTTAACCCTTGGGTTTTTGTTTCTTACAGGTCTTGGCCATATCGATGGTGCTGGTTCCAGCGTCTTTGCCGGGTTCATGGGAGAATATTTGGATCGGCCAGCTTGTTCGATTCGCGAGCACTTGGGAAGTCAGAGCTTCTGTCTAAGGGCGAGTAAGATCCGCGCGGTTGTCGATACACATCAAGGCCTTATTGGACATGATGCACCAGTAGTGTCTCGGATTCTTCCTGGTCACAGTGAGTATGGCATATTTGAAGGTCACAGGAAAGAAAACGTCACCAGTAAGGTCTCGGATCCTCCCTTCACCAATCTTACTCAAAGAAGTGACAGCGACGAAAAACTCATGCTCATTGGATGACTTTCTAGTGGTGGAGCTTCCCATTAAGTGAAGGATTACGACCTTGTGAAGACCTTCGCACCAGTTGGTCGGGTGGAATCCGAATGCTCCCCTGTATTTCAACCTCGAGAAACACCATTGCCTTCAAGAGGAGAGCAAGTTGATCCGCTGTTCCCGACTACAATCAAGAGGACGAGCTTTGTGTATCTTCAATATTCGAGGAGAGAGTGCAGCCTTTTGCTGAGTAAAAGAGACTTCTTTGTACTCCTTTGTTGTAATACTCAATCTTATTGTATAAGAGAGCATTTTGTATCACTTTCATATTTTTGAGTATCAATAAACATGACACTTTTGCTAGTCTTCTTACATGTCTTGACTTCCTTTTTGTATTGAAAATTAAACAAGTAGAAGTGATTACCTTCGATTTGCTAGAAATGTAACATTTTAACTTAGAAAGTCAAAGTTAGAAAAATTTCATTTAAGGAATTTAAGATTACTGACAGAGGTGTGATATTAACTTGACAGGGGCGGAATAGTAGATTTGTGGACTTGTCAAATTATAGATGAGAATGACAAGTGAAGTTTTCATCCCGTGGAGGATTGTGACTGAGTTTTCATCAGAGGTTTAGTATTAACATAATTAGGACTCAGCTGGGAATTCAATGGAAACACTATTAAAGGTTTGATATTAACCTAAAGTGCTTATAAGTGGACCTGCTATTTTGTGACGAGAATAACAAGTAAGACTAGACCCATTAGGGATCTAGAAAAGTTTTTACCGTTAGAGGTGTGATATTAACTTAACGGGTTGGATTGAATCTTGTTAAAGGTGTGATATTAACTTCACAAGGATGTGAGCTAGAGGTGTGATGTTAACTTAGCTCCGCAGGAATTTCAGTTTCGTTTGGGAAACAGAAAATACCACTGTCATAGGTGTAGTGTTAAACTTGACAGTGGAGGTAATGCTAGCCTCGCCTATACGACAACGCTATCTTCGCCTTAGAAAGGCCAAGGCATAAGCCCTGCCTGGAGAACGTCTCACCTAATCAGGCAAGCCTTAATTTCGCCAGGAAGCTTAAAAGAACCAAAGCCCTTAGTTCCAATTTTATCAAAGTCAAAGATTAAGAGCATTCAATCCCTAAAATAGCTCATAAAACTAAAATTTAGGGAGATAAACTCTCTAAAATCACCAATTGATTGGTAGAGTCTACAGCAGAGGCTCTCCAGTTATGGGTCGGGTAATGATCAGAGTGAAAACTTCCATCACCTCCGAGATCTCAGCCTCATTGCCTTGGTGGTGTGAAGATTGATGTTTGTGCTTCATATACATATTTTACATCACTTTTTATGCTTATTATTTGTCACATTTAATGCTGCATGAGAATTTTGTTAGTATTATTTTGCAGATTTTAGGTCAAGAGCAATGTAGAAGAAAAGAAGCGAAAATTGCCAAGTTGGCGATATCAAATGAACAAAAGAGATGTAAAAGCAGAGATCTGAAGCAAAGTTGGAATATCTCAATAGAACCTTCACGTAAAATCAGAAATTTCACAAAAATCTGAGACTGAAATGGACTAGGAACTCAGCCACCCATCTGTATATTTCGGCCAAGCAGTCATGAACCAGTCAACAGGAATGTCAACTCAGAGATCAACACAAGTCAAAAAGCGGAGCTTCATTACAGCAAGAAGTTCGGCCCGGTGGTCGTAATTTCGGCCAGCTGGTCATACTTTGGCGGCGATTATGTATAAAATTTTTTAGTAATTTGTGTAAATTAAGAAATCTAAGTTTTTTTATTCGATTAGGGTTCTACTGTTCTTTGTTCTATATATATATGCTGCCAAGCCTCTTGTATGACATACAATTTAATTCTCTCTTTTATTTGAGCGAAAATCAATAAAATTCTACTGTTAGTCATTAATTCTCAGAGTACTTTCAGCATAAAATTCTTCAAGGCTTCATCTTTATTGGTGCTCTCTTACTTTTTTTTACTTTTCTTTTAATTGATTCTCTTTCAATATTATAATGTGTTTTATTTTCGTAGTCATGAACTAATTTTCTTTAACTAGGAGCATGATATAGGTATTATATTGATGATATGGTATTATGTTTTGTGCGAATTCTACTACATACTTTATAAAGTTTGAATCTTTTGCGTGCTAAGTTTATAATTGGTGCGCACAATTAATTAGGAGGCTAGAATAGAGTCCGAGAGGAGATAACTTAGCAAAAGCTTCAACGATTAACAACCATAACTCGAGACATTGAGACGTAAGAGTTATGTAGTCAGGTAGGAATATCCATCACACTTAATGCATCTTCTGACTAATAATCTACTATATCGAGAGATTATAAATTCTAGATTTAGAAGATAGAATTGATATTGTTCGAGAGAAAGTACAGATTAGGATAGGGAATTCCGATTGTTAGCATGAATAGGATGAATTAGCGCAAGTATAATATTTTATCTGATTAAAATTATCAAAATCATTACGCTAATTCTTTTATAATTAAATCAAACTTCTTTAGTAGTACTTTAATTACAACATCTTCCAATTAAATTATTTATTCAAATAGAACTAGGAAAGATTAAGTTGATACGTGAAACAATAATTCTCGAAGGAACGATACTCTACTCACTTCTATAGTACTTGAAAATGATTGGTACACTTGCCATTCGAATACACACATCAAGTTTTTGGTGTCATTGCCGGATTGTATAATTTTCAATATCAACAATATCGATTATTTTTCTACTTTGAATTATGTCTGTAGATCTAACATAAAAATCTTTTTCTCTGCAAGTTACAGGGAGTTCAACCTCAACAGAACACAGAGTTCGGCTAGGCAGCCGAAAATTCGGCCAGATAATCAAACTCTTGTTCTAAACGGAGGTCTATGGAGTACAACAAGTATCAATGATCCTAACAAAAATTTGAGCCACTGCAAATATATTCATGGTGTGAAAAAAATCATGATCCTATGGTTTGTCCATATTTTCTCAACACCTACATCTACAATCTTGCTCAAGAAAATCATCAAAATTCTTTGTGGAGCGACAACCATCATGTTATCGAGCCCCAATACTTTGTGCCTCAAGAGAAAAAGTCTAGTTTGGAAGAAACTATATAGAACTTAAATAGAACTTTCGAAAATTTTATGGAGTTTTCACGTTCTTTACAAAGTACTTCCAAGGTAGATCACGGAGGGCAAAAAGAGGAAATCATCTCGGGGTAACCACAAGAATTTTTCAAAGAGGCCGAAGCACATGAGGATGAAGAATCAAACATCAAGAAGGATTTCGTGTGGTTCTCTAATTATGAGAAGTCTATCTCAATAAGAAGATACAAGAAATAGAGACCACAGAACAAGAAGATGAAGACATAATATCTTGCTGGAAAATTTCATCAGCAGTAGAGAAGAGTTGTCGGCTACGTAGCTGAACTTTCGGCTAGACAATCGTCCTCCTATTGAACCAGAGCTCTTGTTTGTTCCAGAACTTCCTCCAGATCTTCCAGCAAGCAGTGAAGAACCTGAAGTGGAAAAAGTTACACTCAAAACTAGAGTTCCTTTCAAAAGAAAGAAACTTGACTTGAGTATTTATACTTTTAATGAGATACTGATTGAGCAATCTTTTGAAGAGACTTTACTTGATGCATCACTAAGTTTTACAATGTCAAGTATTTGTCTAAAAATATTGGATGTGTCTCTTTGCAGGTTGAAGATGCTTTGCCCCATGATGCTGCTGATGATGAGATGATTCGTTGCATGAAAAGTTTAAAGATGACAAATCAAAAGAAACATAGACTGAAATTGAAGAAAGCAAAAAAGCAAAGTGGATAGACTCAACGAGAAGTTGACAAAGAGGTTGAGCACATCTAAATCTTCTCTAAAGAGAACGCATTTGGAAAGTGGAAAGCGTTCTCGTGGACGGAATCGATAAATAAAGGTAAGGAGATTAATTTGTTGTAAATATGAATACTAACTGTTTTTTTCTTCGTCTTTTTCTTTACCCTAGCCCAAAAACAGAGTTTCAAATTAGAGATAGAACTACAAAATGAACCAATTTGCTAAAATAAAGTTACCAAAAAAATTGAGGATCAAAAGAGTAAAAAGCACGGCTAGGTAGCTGAATTTACGGCTACGTAGCTGAACAATTTCAGAATTAGAGGTTCAAATTTTTTTCAGATAAGTATTTCTCCAATGGGTTATTTATGAACATGACTATTTTTTTTGCAAATTGATATACACGATTTTTTTTTATTGCTTTTACAAGTTTCAATTAGCATAAGTTGATTTTTTTGGGCATGATATTTATTTGCTATTTTACCTGTGATATGGATTCATCTTGTACTACATAAGGACATGCCAAGGTTTAGGTATGGGGGAGGAGTCTGGGATTTTTATTTTTATTTTACTTTTTCTTTATTTTTAGGTTAGAATTTTATATTTATTTCTTTTCTTTTTAGGATTTTTTTCTAGATTTTTCTTTTACTAACTGAAAAAATTTAAATTTTAGTAAGTTGACCTTGTTGTAAGGAATCTAGTAACCATATAACTTGAATTGGATAAGGAATATCAAATTGATGGAATTTTAAAGTCATTGAGTAGAGATGAAAAAATTTAAAATATTATTGCTTCCTAGAATTTGTCTACGTGAATATGCATCTTATCTACACTTACACATTAGTTTAAACTTGAGATAATGATGATTACTCAATACTTGAAAAAAAAAGAGAAGAACCTTAACTATTGATTAGCTAGATATTTGGCCTCATGAAGCCTTATGAAAAATAGTTAGGTGATTGAAGCTTGAACCTGCACAAAAATTACAAAATTTTAGAACTTCAAAATAGAGATGTGCAAGTGCTCAATTCCACCGCGATAGCAAGTGACTATGCGGGTCGTGATCCACAAGGAGGGTTAGCGATAGAAGCGTTCAAGGTTTTTTTTATTGAAATCTTTATGAAGAAAAACGAAGGTTCTTCTTTGTTTTAAGTTATGAAAATGAAAACGAGTTATGTTAAAGTTAGAAAGAAAACGGTAGAATGAGAAGGTGGAGAGAATCAGAAAGTGACTATGTACAAATGAATTGGAAAAGAAATGATGAAAGATTTGGAAGATGTGGTGATCTATACTAAAGAAATAAAAGAAAAGAAAGAAGATTGAAGAAATACTTACCTAGTTTGGTTGATGACTTACCTGGAACCCTTGCATGTTCTACATTACTTCGGAGGCGTTCAACGCATAAGTCATAGGATCGAACTCAGTCCCCGTTCGCATTATATCATCAAGCCGAGCAAGAATGAAGTGATACGGATCTTGAGGAGGAGAACATCTCCATGAAGTATCGTTGGCACTCACAAAAACATCGTTATACTTATGCTTCTGGATTCACTTGCAAGCTCATCGAAAACAAAAGAGGTAAAGTAGAAAAAAGAAAAAGAAATGAAAGTAAAGAAGAACATAAACATATTACCTTTTATTGCTTGAAACGATGGAAGAAAGGAGGAGGGTACATCAGTGTCACTCTCAACATAAGCCTCTCTCTTACTTACATGAATCTCAATCTAACCTAAGCCTACATACAAATTAAAATTACATAAAAAGAAAAGAAAAACCTAATCTACAAAGAATGAAAAATGGACTAATCCTATCTCTGCATGGTCGTCCCATTTTCAGTGCAAATCCTGCCTTTTTATAGGCAAACACCCAACCTACAGGAGAGGATAAAGATAAGGGGAGCAAACGCTCCCCCTAACTCCATAACAGAGCCGCGGAAACGCGGTTTTTTCCGCGTTTCCGCGGCCTTGCTGTGGCCAGGTGGCCACAGCCTGTTGGTGGAGCTCCCTGGCTTCGCGTTCTGGTTTTATCTTCAGTTGAATTTCTCGTTTAAGTTCGGGATTTTGACGAAATGGCCTTTGATCTTTGCTTCAACCGATCGATTCTGGAGATTCTTCTCTACCGGTTTTCAACCTCTCTGATTTTGCCCTGATTCAATAGAGTTTGAATTAATTCTGATTTAATTCAGAATTTGGTGGGCTTTTGGGCTCATTTCTCTTCACTCTCCTTTAAGAATGGGCCTGCAAATAAATTAAACATTTAATTAGGATAATGCAGAGTTTATTCTATAATAAGTATGGGAATATGATAATAAATGTGCAACATTAGCGACGAATCACACCCCCATACCTATCTTTTGCTCGTCCTCGAGTAAACAACTAAACTATACCAAGGATTATTAGACCACTTTCGCAGGTCACGCGATTGCACTGAGCATGTGCAACAAGCCGTTAACCTCTAGGTTTCCCCTAGAGGACGAGTTTTATCTCGTGAGGGTTTTCAGAGGATTACACCCACAAAATCCATAAAGAAAGAGAAACAAAAGTTAGTATTTTCGAAAAGCATTTTGAAAGAGAAAAATATTTGAAATATAATTGTAAGATTTAAGTAATCTATAAGTTATAGGAAAACTGAATTTTTCATTCCTAAACTTAGTCTCTATTCAACAATTTGTTTAAGGAGTCAAATTGTACTTCTCATCTAGTCTATTACTTTACCCTAAGTCATATGCACCTTGTGACTGTGAAAATTTTGACTAAGGGTTCATTAACTCTAACTCTTATGCCTCATTTATTTATATATATATTTTTTTGTGGTATTATTCCTTAGTTCTATTAGGCTTTCTAATCTGCCCATGTAACGAGCCTTTAATCGATGACTCCCACACCAAACGGTCTTAGGGCACCAGGTGAGAAAAACCCCCAAGGACTTAAGGACTCGAGCAAACAAGGCCACAAAAGTAAGGATTTTATTATTTGAGCCCCTTTTAGGCGTGAATACTTATGCTTTATTAGGCACAATACCCAGCTTAATCAGAGGATTTTTATATATATATTTTTTCTCAGACTTATCTAATCATCTTTCGCATAAATACTAAGGCTTGCTTAGGCCAAAGTACCTGGCTAATCAATAATTAGATTTGTTCATTTTTCATAGATTTTTTTTATATATATATAAAGCATAAAAATCTTTGTTTTTTGAACCCTAAGTGTGTAAGTGTATGAAGTGTGCATATTTCATTAAGGTAAAGATCAAGACTAAATTACTTTGACAAATTATCTTCCTAACCCTAAAAATCAAACAAATAATCTTATTTTGACCAAATTTAAGAAATCCTAATTTTTGATTTTCCTATTCCTTAAAATTGACTTAATTTCTTACAAAAAATATGTCAAAATATTGTTTCTATTTTCAAAAAGTTTTTAAAAGTAAAGAAAATGTTAATTCTTTTTTATTTTTTTATTTTATACCTAAGTTATGTTAGAACCCTCCCCCACACCTATCTCATGCATTGTCCTCAATGTATGAATTAATGCATGGATGCATGAAAAAGAAGAAAGAGAAGAAAAATGTTACCTTAAGGTGGTGGTTCCGGTGGTGGTCTGATTGGTCCACGAAATGCGGTCCAATCAACTTTTCGTGGAGTCGGAGGAATCCACCAGAAATCTCTCTAATATAACCCATTAAAATGATGGATCCATGAAGGATTTTTATTAAAAATTTAACCCCATCTAATTTTCAAATTCCATAATTAATTTCGGAGTCAAATTTGTCAACCGCCTTGTCCCAAAATGGAGTGTCAAAAGTTAGAATGATTGACTTAGACTCAGAAAGTACAGGAATTAATACCGACTCAGGAAGGTGACTTAAGTCAAGTAAAGGTTCAGGAGTCGAGATTGGTTCAAGAAGCGGGTCCAAGTCAAGAAGTTGAAACTCAAGTCTACATTTATTTTTCAACAATGGAATGTGGCTTAATATTGGTGATTCAAGTTCAAAAATGATAATTGTGGGAATCAAAACTGACTCTAAAATATTACTCAAGTCAGGTAACAAAACAGGAGCCAATATTGATTCGGGAATTTGAACTGGATCACAGATTTGAGAATCTAGGTCACATTTCTCATTGAGTTCAATGTCATAAAAATGAGAACTTGTCAATTTGTCAATAGGACTTTCAAAAGTGTAAAATTGGTCAAGTTCAATATGATAATCAAAGATGGGTGATTCAATTTCATGATGAATTGGCACAGGATCCAATGTTGACTCGGGAAAAGGTTGAAATCAGGTGAAGACTCTGGAGTCATAATTGAATCAGGAAGTAAAATTGAATCACTAAGTTGAGGTTCATGATCATATTCATTTTCAAGTTCAATTTCAGGAAAGGGATAACTTGCCAAATTGTCAATGTCACTTTCAAATTTGTAGTTTGGGCAAGTTCAAATGATTGTGCTGAAATGGAACCTTGTGTTCCAAAACAACATGATTCTTTGGCTCTAACAGAATGGTTACCGACATCAGAACTGGTCACACGGTGAGAACGTAGAGATTGGACCATCATATCTATATCGTGATTACGAGCGTTTTGAGCCTGAGTCATGGCTTCAAGCATCTTTTCACAGTTGATAGGTTCATCGCTTTGTTGCGATTGGCCTTGAAAAGATGAAGTGTTGTTTTGGAATTGGTGGTAAAATTGTGAGTCCATCAAATTTTGTGATTGTGGTTTGGACTCACGCATACTCATTTCCAAATTGATGGTCTTTTATTTTGGACTGGTGGAACTGAGTATGAATCTTGAAAGTATTGTGGACCAGGTAGATAAGGAGGACAAGTTGGTTGAAAATTGGACTCGGGGGAGGTGAATCCCCACTGACTCTATGAAGAGTTGAAATTATTATGAAAATTATGGTTATAGATTGGGGGCATGGGCTATATTGATTCGGATAATACCAATCCGGCACACTATGTTGGTCAAAGTTATGATATGTCGGGTTGGTAATATCTGAAAAAGAAGTTGGTGTGTAATATGGATTACCATTAAATTGAAAAAATTGTTGTTATAAGCCATATCACACAATAAAACACAAAATTTGATTGAAGCTTGAACCTGCACAAAAAATACAAAATTTTAGAACTTCAAAATAGAGATGTGCAAGTACTCAATTCTACCGCGATAGCAAGTGGCTATGCGGGTCGTGATCCACAAGGAGGGTTAGCGATAGAAGCGTTCAAGGTTTTTTTATTGAAATCTTTATGAAGAAAAACGAAGGTTCTTCTTTGTTTTAAGTTATGAAAATGAAAACGAGTTATGTTAAAGTTAGAAAGAAACGATAGAATAAGAAGGTGGAGAGAATCAGAAAGTGACTATGTACAAATGAATTGGAAAAGAAATGATGAAAGATTTGGAAGATGTGGTGATCTATACTAAAGAAATAAAAGAAAAGAAAGAAGATTGAAGAAATACTTACCTAGTTTGGTTGATGACTTACCTGGAACCCTTGCATGTTCTACCTTGCTTCGGAGGCGTTCAACGCATAAGTCATAGGATCGAACTCAGTCCCCGTTCGCATTATATCATCAAGCCGAGTAAGAATGAAGTGATACGGATCTTGAGGAGAAGAACATCTTCATGAAGTATCGTTGGCACTCATAAAAACGTCGTTATACTTATGCTTCTGGATTCACTTGCAAGCTCATTGAAAACAAAAGAGGTAAAGTAGAAAAAATAAAAAGAAAATGAAAGTAAAGAAGAAAATAAACATATTACCTTTTATTGCTTGAAACGATGGAAGAAAGAAGGAGGGTACATAAGTGTCACTCTCAACATAAGCCTCTCTCTCTTACTTACATGAATCTCAATCTAACCTAAGCCTACATACAAATTAAAATTACATAAAAAGAAAAGAAAAACCTAATCTACAAAGAATGAAAACTGGATTAATCCTATCTCTGCATGGTCGTCCCATTTTCAGTGCAAATCCTGCCTTTTTATAGGCAAAACCCAACCTACAGGAGAGGATAAAGATAGGGGGAGCAAACGCTCCCCCTAACTCCATAACAGAGCGCGAAAACGCGATTTTTGCCGCGTTTCCGCGGCCTTGCTGTGGCCAGGTGGCCATAGCCTGTTGGTGGAGCTCCCCGGCTTCGCGTTCTGGTTTTATCTTCAGTTGAATTTCTCGTTTAAGTTCGGGATTTTGACGAAATGGCCTTTGATCTTTGCTTCAACCGATCGATTCTGAGAGGATTCTTCTCTACCTGTTTTCAACCTCTCTGATTTTGCCCTGATTCAATAGAGTTCGAATTAATTCTGATTTAATTCAGAATTTGGTGGGCTTTTGGGCTCATTTCTCTTCACTCTCCTTTAGGAATGGGCCTGCAAATAAATTAAACATTTAATTAGGACAATGCAGAGTTTATTCTATAATAAGTATGGGAATATGATAATAAATGTGCAACATTAGCGACCAATCATTAGGTAAGAAAAGAAAATATATATATAATATATATATATATATATATATATATATATATATAATATATAATATATTAACAAGTCTAATGATCAATTAGTTAGGTATCTTGGCCTCAAGAAGCCTTGATATTAACACGAAAGAGAATTATATTAGTTATATATATGAAAAAAAAGAAGTGCTTAAAGGGTAACGAAGTGGTAATACTTTGAAACTTCTATAAAAAATAAAAATATATTTTAAGTATGTAAGTTTGAATCAAATTGTTCAATGAAAGCTATTGGTATTTACGCGAATAAATAGTTAGGTAAGAACAAAGAAAGATGGAGAGAGTATTTTGACATATTGTTCAATGGTAGTTATTGGATGACCTTATCATTCAGTGCCAAGATATGAACCGTAATTTTATGCACAGAATTAGCGAATCTGAAATTAAAGAGGCCTTGAAGATGATGAAGTCAAGGAAAGCTGTTGGCCCGGATGGAATTCCTATTGAGGTATGAGGATGCTTAGGAGAGGTAGGCGTGACGGCCCCGATGTAATTCCTATTGAGGCATGGAGATGCTAAGGAGAGGTAGGCGTGAGATGACTGACAAACCTCTTTAACAAAATCTGGCTAACTAAAAAGATGCCAAATAAGTAGAAAAAGAGTACCCTACTACCTCTTTATAAGAATAAGGGTGATATCCAGAGTTGTTCAAACTATCGTGGAATAAAACTCATGTGTCACACCATGAAGCTTTGGGAAAGGGTAATTGAACACAGGCTAAAGCAGAATGTTAAAATATCAGAGAACCAGTTTGGGTTCATAACAGCATGATCGATGACAGAGGCTATTCATTTGCTTTGTCAACTTATAGAGCGATTTCGAGAGAGGAAGAGAAATTTACATATAGTCTTTATTGATTTAGAAAAAGCTTATGATAAGGTGCTAAGAGAGGTATTATGGTGGGCATTGATGAAAAAGGGAGTCCCCATCAAATATATTGACATAATCAGGGCATGTACGATGGAGTAGTGGCAAATGTCAGAACTTGTGAAGGCATAACAAGTAATTTTTCTATCACAATTAGATTGCATCAAGGATCTGCATTGAGTCTATTCTTATTTACCATAATGATGGATGATCTTACTAGAGCTATTCAGGATGAGATACCGTGGTATATGCTATTTGCTGATGATATTATCCTAGTTGATGAAACGAGAGCTGGGATAAATGCAAATTGGAGTTATGGAGGCAAACTCTAGAATCTCGAGGTTTTAGATTAAGTAGGATTAAAACAGAGTATATGAAGTGTAAATTCAGTAAACAGATAATCTAAGATTATAGTATTATGACACTAGATGGTCAAGAAATACCGATGAGCAGTCATTTTAAGTACTTGAGTTCTATTATCCAAAAGGATGGGAGATCAATAGTGATGTCAACCATAGGATCCAAGCCAGTTGGTTGAAATGGAGGAGCGCAATAGGAGTTTTATGTGATCGTAATATTCTGTTATGGCTGAAGGAACAGTTTTATCGGACTGCTATTAGGTCAGCTTTGTTATATGGCACAGAATGTTGGGCTATAAAGAGGACAATTTGAAGATCGACCCATGGGATGATCCGGAGATTTGTATCGGTTCGTGCAGTGGAGACCAGACGGCGATTCGGTTCCAAACCGTGTCATTTCATGTGAGTGTTTTTTATTGGTCTATTTCAATTTCAACATTTAATCTTATTGGTTTATGCAAACGTATATATTATCCTACATTATACTATCCATGACCATACTCACTTAGATAATATCTATATCAGAGTAGTAGTGTTTGGGACTAGAATATATTTAATATATTGTCGATTGGATATTTTGGAGTTAGTGGTTCAGTAGTTGACCTACTAATGAATTTTATTAGGATAAAGTTTGACTTGAGATTTTGAGAGCAGATCAGATTAGTTAGAATAGTGGACTCTACCGATTTGTAAATATTATTTAAAATGAATTATTATTATTGGGAAAGAGTAGATTATTTTAGTGGTGTTATATCAGAGATATTCTCGATGTCAGATGTATTTGGATTCGATATTTGTCACTGAGATTAATATTTAAATTGTTATTATTCAGTTTGTTACATATCTAGATGTGAGGGATTTGAACTGGGATATTATCGATCTGGAGAATGATTAGCTGGTGATTGTACTTAAGTAAATGGATTTTGTGGGAACCATTATTGGAATTAATCTTCATTTATTTGATGATAACTTAGATAAGAATTTAACTGAATATTGTGAATTTATTTAAATGGTGTAACTTTATAAAAGATGGGATCTTGGACTTGGACTTGCTAGTAGATTCGATTGGGATGGAGTTAACCTTGAGTTGAGAAATATGAGTTTGACTGGATTGGTCAGAATTAGTGGTTTAAACTTGTATAAAGTTGGATTGTTATCTCAGTATATGGACATTGTAATTGATCTTTATAAAAGTGAGAATATATGACGATCTTGATCGATGATCTTACTGTTATTCGATGGTGAGGATATGATTAGAATAGCTGACTGTTTATATGAGACTCTTATATATTGGTGACTAGAAAATGGATATACTGATAATATAAAGGACTATAGTAGATTGATATGAACGAGATATCTGATTATTGATTCATTGAGACACTGGTTTACTATATCATATACTTTGTCATGAATTGATACTTGATGTTCACGATGATTGTATTTAGACTGTTGGATTATGGATAGTTACTATTGTATATCTAATGCAGATGGATGAGATGTTGATCAGTTCTAGATGAGACATCTATTAAGCAATATCCATATTCGTTATTGTATTGATTTATATTATTGAAAGTTACTGAGAAAATATTGTCAGACCATAACATATGCATTGCTCTATTTTTCTACCGTTTACACGGTAATATTGTTTATATTGTTATTATTACATCATTGATATTTTTACTGTCATCATATCATCCCAGTAATTGAAATAATATGGATATTGATTGCTTTAAATAATAATGTAAATAGATAACTTACACCGGATTGGAAAAATTGATTGAGGAGACAGCGTCTGTATTTTGAGTAGACCTAGGATACAGTTGCGCGCTGAGATACGGTTCTACTGTGGGGTTCCGGGGGATGACTGACATCCCATATTGTTCATATTTTTATTATTATTGACATATTGTTATTGTTATTAACTATCTAGCGGTAGGACCTGGTTCAGCGCCAGGTGATTGGGCCGTGGGTTCTGGGTATGTACAGAACCCACCTAAAGCATGGACAATGTCTCTAACCAATCAGTTTCAATAATTTAGAACCCTGATTGACACGTGTAGTGGGTGTAGTATATGATGTGTCTATTACAGGTGGCAATTGATGTTCGCTGACATAATTAATATTGATAAACTGTTATTATGTACTGTAATTGACCATATTCACCTGATTGAACTCATATAAGTTATGATAGACATATGATTGTACACATGACCGGATTGTATACCAGACTAGTGACATATGCTAGGTTGCACCATTGAGTATCAGTTGTCTGTTTTATCAATTGTATTCTTTTACCTGTAGAGTATCATGTGATCAGTTATCTTTCAGTTATAGTTTCATTCATAATTATTTTGTTATCATTTAATTGCAGTGTATCGTGTTGTGATATATGTACACACTGTTTATATGCACGAGCACCCTCCCTTTTTCTTACACTCATTAGGTCGCTTCCTGACGACCCTGAATTTGCACATCTATATAATGGACATTTTATTTTATTGATCAGGTGTTCGTTGAGATCGTATGCTTTGCGAGGAGCTGGAGTTTTCTCTCTACCTATTTTGGTATTCTTTCTTCCTTTTTATTCACGTTTCTATAGTTTTCTTTATTCCATATATCAGACTCATTGCTTGATTTTATTCCTTTATTTCATTTGCTATCATTGTGTTAGATATCTATATGTCATATTGCAGTGATTTTGATTTACCGTAGTAGATTTTTATAATTTGTTCAGGTTACTTTAGACTTAGTGTGTATACGTGGGTATTCTCCTCGCGTATATACGTCACCGACTCTCGTCGTGATTCCGTTTTCACGTATTTTGAGAAGCCGGGCATGACAATATGCTTAATAGTTAGTAAAGGAGGGTATACACTATACAGATTAGGGTTTTCTTGTTTGGATTATCCCCTCGATGTACTAAACTCATGGGTCTGGCAATTAAGTACATACAATTGGTTTTGCCTATTTTAGAGAAACAGATTCAATTGATGTTCTATACATGCTTGGATGTCATAATTGCATACTGTTTGCATCTTTATCTTGAGTATACATCACATTACTTCAGTATTTTTGTATTCTGTTTGCATGCCATCTGGCTCGTTGGGTTGCTTTTTTGACAACCCCTAAACTTGTATGTCCAGATTCCAGAGCGTGGAGCGAAGAGGTCCCTTCATTAGAAGACCAGGCGACTCTCCAATAGTTCTTCTATTCACGGGCTGGTTCCAGTCAACTCGCGAGATTTTCAGTTGCAGCTCATGAGCATCTTTCTAGCTTTTTTGTTCCACTTGTAAATTCATCTTTTGTACCACCAGTATTACGTACAAACTTTTGTATTTTGATATAGATCTTATATAATGACTATGTACTTGTACTATAATGTTAGAATATATATTACTATCATGCTTCCGTACTCTGATTACTATACTATGTTGATGCTTAGTGTGTATATGCATGAGTATTCTACTCTACGTATATATGTTGCAATAGTATTTCTGTACCTAGTAGGGCGGGGCGTTAAACCGAAGCACTTTTAAGGTAATGAAATATGTCTTTGATATCATTCTAGTGGCGTCGCGTTGGCGCAGAATAATATCTAGCTAACATGTTCACAGCAAATGGGATGTTTGATCTAGTGCATTGAGCCAAGTACAAGAAAGCACCTACAAGAAAGCACCAACGCAATTATGAAACTACGAGCTCTAATACCTCTTCCTCATCCTCCTTCGGACTGAATGGGTCTTGTGCAACATCTAGAGTACGGACAACCATGTATGTATTCAAAGGCTTCATTTTATCCTCACTAAAGCGTCACAACACCTTTTGGATGTAATTAGATTGGTGGACCAAAATATCATCTACAGAATGCTCGAGCTCCGGGCCGAGACAAAATCGAGCTTTTCCAAGACTTTCATCTCAAATTCCAACTTCAGGTGCGATGCAGTTTTCTCAAGCTCTTCCAGAGTCCCAATGAGATTCATGTCATCGATATATACTGCAACAATCGCAAATCTGGAATGCGTTTTCTTATAAACACGCATCGGTATGGTTCATTAATCTCATATTCCTGACCAATCAAATATTTACTTAGATGTGAAAGTACATCTAGAGGAGGATGAATAGGTGTAATGCTAATCTAATGACAAATAATGCGGAATTAAAAATTTTTAAACTACCATAATAGATAGATATCCAAAGAGTGAAGCTGAATTCCCAGTGAAGAGCTCTAAAACTTTTCCTCAAGATTTCTCTTTTATAAGAGTTGAGGTGTTTCAATAGATCTCTTAGATTATAACAAGTATGAACACATAAACAATATCAAACATGTGTAAATGAACAATAGTAGCAATGAAAGATATAAAGAGAGTAAGAGTTTAGAGAGAGATAGCCAATACAAACACAAGGATATATTTCGAGATTCGTACACCAAGCTTTACGTCCCCGCCTTCACCGCATGAAGGATTTCTACTATCTCCACCAAAAAACTCTACAAAAAATACAAAATCAATCCTCTACACAAGAGGAGGTATAAAGGCAAGGCACAAAGCCTATGCACAAAGCAATCACCTCTATACAAGAGGGAAGGCACAAAGCCAAGGCACAAAATAAAAGAGAATGTTTACAACACTTGGTGATAATAAAGGCCACAAACAACACCTCACAATACAAGATCCTAGAGGATAGATTTTACAATGAATATATCAAGCTTGTGAGGAAACAAATTTTGGAAATGAATCACAAAAGAAAACACTTAGAAAAACTTCTTGAATGATATAGAATTTGAGACTTGAAAACTAGAATTTCTCAAAACTTATTTTTTTTATTTTTCAAAACTTTTGAAACCAATAGAGAGATGGGTTTTAAACTTAAAAACTCTTTAAAAACTTTACTTAAAAACTCTGTAGAATGTAGGAAGTATTGCTCTTCAAAAACTTATAGAAAATCTGGCAAAAATCCTATTTATATAGGGCAAAACAAAAACTAGCTGTTAGGCTCAAAATACAAGTCAGAAAGACCTGTCGGTCGACCGTCAATGGTCATATTTTTGACCGTTGGGAATTGTCGGTCGACCAGCTGGTTGACGGATGAAACCTAAGAGCTCTACAAGGACAGTCGGTTGACCAGTCAGTTGGCCGATCTCCTAACTCTCATGGGTTGTGCACGTTGATGCACGTCGGTCGATTGACAGAGCAAATGTGCTCTACGGCCGGTCGACCATGCGGTCGACCGGCTCAGCCCAAAAACCACATAATATGAAACATTTAAACATCTTTTTAAATCTGAATATATTTCAATAAATTCTACAAAATAAGTTCATGTAAATACAATAGAACACAAATATGTGTGATAAAAAATCATAACATATTACAAACATATGAACTATTTTTGACGCATATAAATTTATCCTTAAAATAAAAACCGTATTTTTAAAAAACTAACTTTTAAATTAAATCCGATTTTTGAAACAAAAACAAGTTATTTAAAATCAATTTAAGCTTAATGTGTATAGATAGAATCCAATGCACATATAAAATAATATAGACTTATTTTTAATGAATTAAAATATATTTCTAGAAATAAAAATATATTTTTCAAATACTAAACTTTTAAATAAAAATTAATTTTTCAAAACTTTCACAAATACACAAAGAAGTTATCCAAACATATTTGAAGCTCAATAGTGTATAGATACACAACTAAGATGATATGAACTTGTTTTTTATGAAATACGTTTTATAAATCAAAATACAAAACATAAACCGGTTAAACCAAAATCAAATTTGTGTGTGTAAGTTTAAGCAATTAAAACTAATCTATTCTTTATAAGAGATCTAAACTCACAAACTCTAAACAAGTCTTCTTGTAGATTTTCTTCTTCTAATAGCCTTAATCCAAACTTGATTCTCCGAGTTAGACTCCATCTTGAGTACTACATATGTTTTATAAGCTTGAGCTCTTGAATCACCATGTGTTAGCTTCAAAAAAGCTAAATATCAACTAAGATCTTAATCAATATCTGAAATTTAAACACAACAAGATCATTAGTACTATAACTACATAAGTTAGCCATCATCAAAACTATAGTGATGGATTTTTGGGCCAACAAGATGGTTAGACCACATCTCTCCGGATTGTTTCAATCCATATAGTGAACGCCTTAAACGAATCGAGAGGGCATTTCGTGGTCCAGAACTATTTGAATCAGTTAGCGTAAGTCCTTTAGGAACTTCTATATAAATTTTCGTATCAAGATCCTTATAGAAATATGTTGAAGCCACATCCATAAGCTACATATTCAGTTTTCAGAAACTACCAAAGTGATGAGGTACGGAACATTATAATGACCCTTATAGGAGAGTACATCTCCTCCTAATTAATCTCAGGGCGTTGAGAGAAGCCTTGCGCCAGGCGTGCTCTATATCACACTATTTTATTCTTCTGATTACGCTTTCTTACGAACACCCACTCATTACGTTTTCTTACGAACACCCATTTGTATCTGACATGATTTACACTAAGTGGTATGGGAACTACAGGTCCAAACACTTTTCGCTTCCTTAAGGAATCTAATTTGACCTGGATTGCTTCTTTCTATTTTGACCAATATGTTTTATGTTGGCATTCATCAACAGAACGAGGTTTGATGTCATTGCTTTTCATAATTTTGGTAGCTACCGTGAATACAAATACATCATCAATGATAGTCTCATTTTGATTCCAAATCTCATCAAACATGCATAATGGACCGAGATCTCGTGGTCTCGAGAATAGAAAGTTGTGTCACTTCTCCATCATCTCTTCTAGGATGCTTCAATAATCAAGAATAATTTCATGAGATGGACCGGTTGAGATAGCGATCTTAGAAGAATTCATTTGTATCAAGTATCTCCTCTTTCAAGGATGTGAATCCTTCAAACCTAATGGTATGCCTCACTTCTGGCCAATGACAGATGACTAGCTAGCTGTTGGTGACTGTATGTCAGGGATAGTATGTCCTAGGGGACGTTGTACCCTTCGGGGATGACTTTGCGCCCTACAGGGATGCTATCCTTGCAGGCATGTTTGCAACAGGTATATGTGATCTCGTCACTTTAGATAGATCAGAGAAAGTGTCTGGCATGTTTTGAGCAACACTCTGAAGATCTAGAATTCGTCGCACGTCCTTATCACATTATATGATACGTGGATCTAGATGAGACATAGTAGGGAGAATCTACGTTAATTCACGACATTCTTTAGGAATGTTTACGATTTTATCTCTTCCTAACGGCAGGAAGACTGTCTCATCAAAGTGACAATCTGCAAATCGAGCGCTAAAGAGATTGCCTATCAAGCGCTATAAAAAGCAAATGATAGAAGGAGATTCATAACCGACATAGATCCCTTTCCTATTGACCCTTGTATGGATGAATAACAAACCATCCGTATGGTACTAATTGCTTGTTGAGTGTATAGTTTAAGATTCAAAAATACTCAAGCAAGTTGATGCCATTGATGGAGGATAGAAGAACTAGAGCTTATATTGCAAATCTGTAAGGAAGAAAGTGAATTGAGAAGCTTTTGAACAATCAAGTCATATTAAAGAATGAGCTCAAAGCTGAGCCTCAAATCAATCCAAGTGGAGAATCCAAGCTCAACTTAAATCAAAACTCAAGTGAAGACTCAACTTAAAGCACTTAAAGATCAGGCCAATTTTAACTTCTATTTCATATTGAGTCAAATGGATAGGTGTCTTTAATGTTTTGTTAAAACAAATTAGACATAATTGAGAAGCTTATGAAAAGACACATATACAAAAAGATTTACAAAATCTCAAATAACGAAATGGTCCGCATGGTAGTTAGATTGGTCAACAAATCTCCCCTTGTATCACTAGAGAAAAGAAATGGGTTCTTTAGTTATTTTTGCAAGGGATGTTCTTGTCATCAATTTTCCAAACGTGTATGCTTGACAAATTGTGTTGCAACACACAAGGTCCTTATTAGAAAGGGGATACCTGTGTGATGATTTGAGGATACAGTGCATCGTATCTCGTCCTGCCTGTCCCAAACAATTGTGTCATAGAAAATAAGTGTTCGAATCCATCAACTTCTAGCAGGTGGCATAGTTAACCTCAATCTAGCGAATGGTTGTAATATGTCCATTTGAGAGGCGTTCTATTTTCTCCAAAATACGCTTCTGGTCGTATAAATAGGAGGTTATGCAAAGACACTCCATTCCATTTTCTTTAATGGTTTCATCATGGTAATTATTTTAGTGAATATCCTTAAAACTCAATAACGTTCTTCCGGAACAATGTGGGAATAAGGTCTCTTTAATGGTAAATTCATTACTATGTGACAACAGGAGACAAGCTGTTCCATGGCCCTCAATCAGGTTCGAGGAGCCTTATATGGTTGTCAAAGGGGTACGATTAGTTATTAAGTTAGAAAATATCTCCGCTCACAGAGAATGGTGTATGTAGTAGCACTATCAACCAGACAACTAACTTTTCCACTTGTCATACCTACAATATTCTGACCCAAAGGTCCCAAATCCGAGGAGGCGATAGAGGCGAAGAAGATACCACTAGCCAAAAAATTTAAGTCTGATTTTTTCGTGCATCATTTTACGAAAATCAGAAATGAGACAGGCAAAATAGTTGGTTTCAATTGCAAGTATTGTCCAAAGACTTATAAATAGTCCGCTTCCTGTGACTATGGAACATATCGAAAGTATTTGGAGAGGGTACATCATTGTGAAGCTGGTCTCACAAAAACGCAAACTCAAATATCAATGTATGCTACCAATAACCCTCCTCAATTATTTCATTTCTCTAATGTTAAAAATAGAGACGAATAATTAGCATGAATGGTTTCTATTGAACACTTGTCTTTTAGTTTCGTTGAAAATTAGATTTTATAAATTATTGTCAAATACATTAAATCTTCAAGCAACTAGAGTGCCTAAGACTATTCTCACATGCATAATTTATAAACTTTATAAAACAAAAGAACATGATTTTTTCATCACTTTTGATGGGCATGCTTCTATGTGTAGTGATATATGGAGTGATCACTGGCAATAATATTCTTACACGGGGTTCACCTATCATTGAGTGATCATGAATGAAACTTACAAAAAGAATAATTACATTTAGAGTGTTTGATGAAGACATACTGCTTCTAACATTTATAAATTGATAAAAGTAATTGTGAAAGAATATGATTTGATTAATAAGATTTTTATAATTAATTTTGATAATGCATCTGCTAATACTACATCTATTCCTGAGTTAGATAAAAGTTTGTAAATCTGCATTTAGGGGTAAATTTTTCATCAAAGATATGCTTGTCATATTTTAAATTTATGTGTGCAAGATGATTTAAAACAAATAAAAAATTATATTAAACCTATTACACACGTACTTCACTATTTATGATGCATCCACGAATAATTAAAGATGGGCAAAATATTGTAAATCGAAAGGTATGAGGACCAAACAATTTTCAACGGTTTTTCAATCCGTTGGAATTCAACTTATGAATTATTTAATGATAGTAATGATTATAAAAAATTATTATGTGATTTTATTGCTAACAATATTGGTAAAATTAGTTTATATCCTCATCAATGGGATGCATGCAAAAGGATTTTGGATATTTTAAATTCTTTTATGATTCTACTTACACTTTAGCTGGTATTTATTAACTCACAACATTTTAATCTTAATTGATTATATTATTATTTGATGTGATGGAAGAAAATGAAAATGATGTGAATTTATTTGCATGTATCAAGCAATTAAAAATAAATTGGTAGAATATTTTAAAATAATTCCACTTATTTATTTAGTTATATATTTTTGATCCACGTTGTAAATGAGAAAGATTGTATGAATATTTGTCTACTTATTATGAAATTCTAAAATTAGATGAAGATGTTTGTGTTTTATTTAGTGAAGTTAAAAAATAAATTATGCCTTCTACGATGAATATAGTAAAATTTATAGTTCAAGTATTATAATATCCCCTGTCATGACCAAACTAGTAGTCAAGTTAAGGATACCTGTAAAATTAGTAGAGGGCGACAATTATTATTTCAAAGAGTCAAAAAACTACAGAGATCTTCATCAAGCTCGAACTCCTAACTTGATAGTTATCTAACCACTTTATTTGAGTTTGGTGAAGATTTTCAAGTTATGAAATTTTCAATCACACAATGGTGGAAAGAGCATTCAACACAATTCTGATTATGACAATTATTGCTAAACAAATCTTAGCAATGTCGGCGTCAACGGTAACTTTGGAGCAAGTATTCAGTGTGGGAAGTATTTTGGATCAAACCCGTTCGAGTATGTCCCCCGAATTAGTGGAATCCTAAGCATGTCTAGATGATTAGACAAAAGCAACATTAAAATAATAAGAAATCGGTATGGAAGAAAATGAAGACTTTATGAAAATGACGACCACCGAAACGGTAAGAAGCAGTTGAGGTAAGGTATGAGAATTGAGGTAAGAGAATCCTAGACTTTGATTCCTCTAACCCCAAGAAGATACATATTCAACTTAGTTATAGTAAAAATTGAGTTCAAGTATATATTTTTTAATTATTTTGTTAATCTGTCTTATATATTTAATTTTTATGAGTTATAGATTTAGTTTTATCAAAAGTATGATTTTGTGAAAAGAATATCTGCGAAAAATAAATTTTGTTATTTGAAATGTGATTGGTTCTATCCATTCACAGTGTTTATAGAAACTTGTTTTTGTATATATTAATTTTTATTAATATTTAGTTTTTGAAAAAACAGTTTTCAGAGCTTTTCTTATCTCTTACTTTAAAAATTCAGATTATATTTGTTTTATCTTTCCAACTCTACTATTCTACATATCAATAGAAAGATGTTGAAGTCTACTTTCCAATGAATTTCGTTACACATCATTCTAAGGTTTATAGCCTAAGTTATGACCATTTTAGTATAGACTGATTCATTTTTCAATACAGTTTTTATGTGTCAGTTTTCGAAAGCTTCACTAACATTTCGAAAACACTCTGCTTAATCTCTTTGTAAAACTGATTGAAGCTTTCGAAAACTTCACGGAACTTTCGAAAGCAGTTTGCTCAGCTCTTTGTAATAGGCTAAAGCTTTTGAAAGCTTCATGAATATTTTGAAA
>JAVJIF010024661.1:0-42558 GCA_038442645.1 Agave tequilana | reverse complement strand
AACAAACCCACCAATGCCCTCACTGCAAATTATATACAACTTCAACACTAAATGGATCTGCTCCTACCTTTCCAATTGTCTGACCCAAAGAGGTCAGTTCCCACACAGCGAAGAAAAATGATATTGGATAAGTTTTTCAAGGTCTAAAAGATCCCAAAATTTTCATGGAAATGTGGTATTATTTAGATAATCCAGCACAATGAATCTTGAAACCATATCTTGGGTTATACTTTTTTCGTTTCGTTCCCTCAAAAAAGAATTTTTTTTATTTAGATGATATGTTGATTTTGAATGTCTCAATAAGCAGTACAGTTATGGTTTGCATATTCCATTTAGTGGGTCAATTTTACACAGACAAGGGGAAAATCTTATAAAGAAAGTTTTGTTTTATGCTTTTGTTTGGGAAGGGATATGTCCTTTCTTGGGGATCAACCTGATTTACTCTCATGAATAAGACACAAGGTCCTATTGTTACTCATGGAATAGTATGTAAGTTTCTTTTTTCTGTGTGTGTTTGTGTGTAAAGTCCAGCAAACACATTTCCAAAAAAGTTTGTCAAAGAAAACTCGCCATTCTACTTCTATTTATCTTCTTCTCAATAGAGTTCTTCCAACCCTCTTTTTTTCCTCCAATTGTTGTGCTACTCTTCCCGTGAAAAGTCGGTCTCAACTATTTATTCATTGCTATAATACTTATTATCCTATAATTCTAAGAAGAAATCATGCCAGGAAGTCATACTAATGACAGCACTGATGCAACAAACAATTTGCCAAATCTCTTTAATACCTAGAGTCCTGCAATTTCTTAAACTGGAGTAACCCCTATAAATTGTGAAGATCTTTTGGTTCTGAAAACAGTAACAGCTAGTTCATGAAGGTTCCATTATAATGCTTCAAAAAAAATCAAAACCAATAACAATAATGTTCTAGAATGTCTTTTTACATATTTACTAATGACACAATTTGAATTAAGCCTATTAATTGTTAAGATCTTTTGGTTCTGAAAACAGAAACAGCTAGTACATGAAGGTTTCCACTATAAAGCTTCAAAATAATCAAAACCAATAACAATAATGTTCCAGAATGTATTTTACATATTTCCTCATGAAATGATTTGAACCAAGCATACGATAATTATATATATGCAATCATGCTCAAAATTAAATGAAAACAGAATTACATAGCGGAAATGAATTGAATACTAAAATCTTGTTCAGAGAACTAATTAGTAAAACTTTACCTAACATGACCAAAAAGTGACTTAGCTATGACAAGCAGCATAGAAGAGAAGACAAGGATGTTTATTTTGGCCTGCATTTCAGCAGAAAGTCCTCTTAATAGATCCAGAACCTTAATCTTTGCCTTTTCACTGGCTTCATGATACCTAAAATCAGATCAGACCAATACAAACAATCAACTCTCTCAGTTAACAAACAATGAAAAGGAGAAACTGGAAAGCAGGAGAAAGCCATCTTTCAACCCACAAGATTCTACTACATTGAATAGTAACTGCACCTGGTTAATGCATTCTCAACATTGTTTGTGGTAAACCATTCCTCTCCAACCTTTCTCCCTTTTGAGTCTGTGGCAGGTTTGAGTTGCTTGATTTGCTCTTCACCAGGGGTGTTGGCCCATACAGATGGCATAAAACGTTTGCCTTAAACCAAACAGCTTCATGCTCTCTTGCATAACATATTTCACCCTTGGGACCTCCAAAAGAAGACATGACTGATTTCACTCTTGAAACAATTGGAGCGAAGTCTTCCATAACCTAGTTAAAAAGACAGTAATTAACAGAATGAAAATAGAACCAATAACTGTAAAGTCTCAACCCGATATCAGTATGTTTACAGAAGAGAACAATTGTGAACAATAATTACTGCATATAACAAGTTCCATGACTCCAGGAATGGGATATTTTCACTGATCAGCATTAAAATCATACACATAGGAAAAGAACAACAAAAAACAAAAATTAAAAAAATTAAGAAACTAATATATTAGTGTCAAATAGTGTAAAACAACAAAATCTACGTGCTTGAAGTAAGAAAATGCAGACCATTTAGTTCATAAAAGTCTTGATTCCTATCTATGGTGTACAGAGGAAGTATAACATAATATATTTGCAAACATGGATACAAGGGAAGGTTAGGAAAAGGGACCAAATTGGCTATTAGTCTTTCATCATGGCTAAGAGTTCACTGCAATTCCCCGTAGAATATGCCATCATCTTTCTCCTCCTTCTAAACACTTTCTCAGAGCAGGGTAAATTTGGAGGATTGCTCGAAAACAGGTATTCGAGAATTTGAGGCAAAGATCTATACTTCCCTTAGTTTAATTGTCTAGAGATAACGTAATGAAGAACCTACAGTAAAATGCATGTTCAGGATTCCTAAACATTCCATCTACTGGTTGCAAAATGAACGGCCACTGACAAGTTGTTGGATGGCTTGGAATGATTCGAAATATATAAATTTTTATCCACATACATTCATCGGGTGTAGATTAAGATGAATGGTGTGGATAATCCAGTGTGCCAATCCACCATGTGCTTCGGTAGGTTGGGACAAACTATAAGTTTGGTTGGACCTACAAAATAATAAAACTCTACCATACCCGAAAAATTCATAGCCAAATCCTTAACATTAAATTCAATGTTAGGCCCTTCAAATAGAAGACCCACTCTGTTAAATTTAATCTACATCATAAGTGCCTAAAAAATTATGTTTTTTTTAACTTTTTCTGCCTATCCCTGAATTAGACATAAAATGATTGGATAAGCATAGCATGTTGTTAGATCTGTGAGTTGCGGCATACAAATTCTCAATCCGACCATTTTATATGATCTAAACACTTAAGAATTTGATGAGGACATCACGCAGCTCCTATTTATCTTTTCATGCCCTAGCTTATTCAGGGGATTTAGTATTTTGTTTCAGTTTTATTTGTAGTAGGTGTTTTAGCTTTATTTGTATTCCTTTGTGGGCGTTTAGTACCACATCGGTTATTTCCCAGTAGTCCTCTTTTGTAAAGTCTATATAAGGCCCCCTAGACTATTATGTTGGACGATGAATGAATGATCAAAACTTTTCCACAAACTATCTGAGTAATTCTTGAGTCTCTTTTGCTCTCGAGTTTTGGGGTGAGAAGCCCGCGTAAGGGGTGGAAACCCAAAATCTTATCTTGTCTCAATTTTAAATCTTGGTTACGATTTGAAGGTGATTGCGATCCAGGTGGTTTTACATCATTTGGTATCAGAGCACTGGTTTTCAATCCCCTTCGACTATTGTCTTCTCTAAATTTTCTTCCAGTTTCCAAACCCTAGATCTATATTCCAGATCCATTCAAAAAAAAATACACTGTTTCAAAAAAGAAATACAGTGAAAAAATCGCGTCGAAAATCCCTGAGAATTCGAAATCTCGCACTGTTCATCTCCTCATCTGCAATGCCGCCATCATCGCTGTCTTCACCATCGTCATCAACATCACAACCTCTCCCTCTTCGACCTCGCCATTGACAGAGCTCCTTGCTCTCTCGCCGACGTCGACGAGCTCCTCGCCAGTCGACGCCTGTGCCTTAGCCGCCAGTCGCCTACACCATCAGTCGTCGACAACCGCTGAGACCTTGATAGCAGATCCACCAGAGACACTCATTCACCACCGCCTTCTTCCGATCTCCGCCTCAGATCGGACCCAGCCGTCTGCCTCCATCATCAACACCATCGTCTTCACAAATAACATCTGTCCACCACCTCAGCAACCCGCCGCCGCTACCCTTCTTCATCAACACCATCGCCGGCGCTGAGCGGGGCAAATTTGAACAGATCCAGTGCTCTCGTCGTCGCTCTCGCCGTTTCCGACCACATCCGCTCAGATCTGGAGCCCGTAGGTCGAAGTTGATGCCCCAGAAGCTCCTCCACCTCCTCCGACTGAAGCATCCAACGCCTCTGAAGCTTCGTCGTGCTCGCCTGAGCATTGTGGAGCCTCGTCGAACCCGCCGCTGACGGGACTCTGCCGTGCCTTCGCCGAAGAAGAGCCTAGGTTGACGACGACTTGAAGAAGTCCCCGCCGTCGCGATCTCACCGTCCCGCAGACCTAAGCCTCGCCGGACTCCGCCTTGTCAGATCACCTGCGCCGCCGCTGAGGGCTTCTCAAGCCCTAGTCTGAGATCGAAAGGAAGAGGGCTTCGCGTCGCAGTCTTCATCTCCGAAGCCTCGTCGTGCCTTGCTGGAGAGCTTCGCCGGCCATCTTCGCCAACGTCGTCGTCAGCTCTCGCCGCCTCTGGTCTACCGTCGTCGTCATCCAAGGGTTCGCCGACGTCGACCCTTGCTCCATCAAGTTGCCGCCGCCCTTCGCTCCATCGTTGCCCTAGCCGGGTGAAGATCCAACCCGATCGGGTTAAGAAGGTCAGGCGGGTCGCGATCCGGGTTGGGAGGTTCGAACCCAAACCCGACCCGAATCCGCCCCAAGCTGAGCAGATCAGGCCCAGTATTGAACCGGGTCTGGTTCAACGAGAATCCAAACCAGACCAAGTCTGGTTCAGTTCAGTTCGGTTGCAAATCATATCTTTCGGAGGCCGTTCAGGGCTCGTTTCAAGTCCAAATCGATCCGTTTTCGAGGCAGTGGATTCGTGACAACCAGTACTACGCTCCTACAGCAGTCACAATCTGATTCAAGCTCCGATCGTCTTCCAAATCCAACTCAGTAGATCAGCGCACCACAGTTCACAGCTTGTTTCTGCCCTGATTCAGATCCGATTTGCGCCATTCTCGAGGCATCCAGCTTCCACTTCTTATCATCGCTGTCCAAGAATCTTGTGAGCGATCTCAACTCTTGAGTGTGAGTATTTCTCTGGGGAATCTTCGAGAATTTAACGTTTGGGCGTGAACGACTCCACCTCAGGTTAACTTGACCTAATTCGTTAACTGTTGATTACTTGCAACTACTATACGGATTGCTATAATTTGTTGGTAGAAATGCTATTTGCTTCGATCTAGTGGTTGCATCTTTTCATCATTTTAGGAATGCATTTTTATTTACATTTAAAGCTTAAACTTTAGGGAATTTTTGTTTAGTGCATACATTTAGTTTAATTGACTTTAGGGCTCTCCACTGCATCTGCCTGCTTGCTTGAGTCATCATGACTAATCAGCATTATAGGGACTCCCACTTAGACCAGCTACACAATCTCCATCAGGGTCATATGTCCGTTCATGAGTACATTAACATATTTAAGGACTTAACCCATCGTAGTGAAGTGAGAGAGCACCCTTCTGAGACCCTAACTAGGTTTATTTGGGGTTTACGGCCTAAAATAAAACGTGCTATGATTACTGGCCCCTATGACTTAGACACTGTTGAAGATGCCTTAAAATTGGACTTGACTTTCAAAACGCTAATCAATGCCAAGGTCAAATGTTCTAAATGTAAGGGCTATGGACATTATAATTATCAATGCCCCTCGGAGAGTCAACATGTTAGAACTGTGCCCACTGATGAAATTGACGATTCGAAGGCTGTTAAGGATGACCAAGTTTCTTCTAAAACTGTTAATATAATTGAAGATATAGCAGTTGATTCTGTTACACAAATTATTGATGAAATTCACATGTCTTCTGATAGTGCCAATGATGACGTGGACGAGATAGTTGAACCTAATATACCCACTGTGCCTAATCAGCCATTCGAGACTCCTTGTGTTGAACCTAGTTTTATGGTTATTCCTATCAATTCATCCTTGAGGGAGTCACCTGAATTCTTGCCAAGGTCCAGCAAATGGTTTCTAATACTTCTTTTTCGGGTTGTTTAGAGTTTGTGCCCGAGTCCCGTGTACCTCCATTGTTAGATGTGTGTCCTTCTAGGCATATTATATCTCTCGTTCTCCCATCGTTAGGAGCTATGCTTAGAATACCTACTGCTTTGCATCTGCCTGTTGCACATATTGATGATATCACTAGGCTGATAGCAATTTGCAATAACACCTACAAATTTACTGCATACCCATATAGTATTTTGCAGGAATTTACAGTTGATGATAGGGTGATAGTTACGAGTCACTCTGAGGCCACGAGAAAGTTGCACGCTTGGCGTGAAGATTTCGAAATGACTCTGAAGAGAATTGTGTACATTGCTTACGAGTTGGATAGCCCGTGGGATCCTGGTATCAGCTCCGCTTTCAGCCAGGACGATGCACCTCGCTCTACTCTCTGTTCCTTGATCGTGCTGCTATCTTCCACCACCGATCTGTCATGGAGACCAGCTCCTCCTCCACCACCACCATGGTCTCGACATGAAGTACCCATGCTGCTGCCACGACCACCACCTTGGCCAGATTGAGATGCTTCGTGAGGAGTCCTCACTCGACAGGGTCGAGTTTCTCCTACCCCGAGGGAATTGATGAGGACATCACGCAGCTCTTATTTATCTTTTCATGCCCTAGCTTATTCAGGGGATTTAGTATTTTGTTTCAGTTTTATTTGTAGTAGGTGTTTTAGCTTTATTTGTGTTCCTTTGTGGGCGTTTAGTATCACATCGGTTATTTCCCAGTAGTCCTCTTTTGTAAAGCCTATATAAGGCCCCCTAGACTATTATGTTGGACGATGAATGAATGATCAAAACTTTTTCACAAACTATCTGAGTAATTCTTGAGTCTCTTTTGCTCTCGAGTTTTGGGTGAGAAGCCCGCGTAAGGGGTGGAAACCCAAAATCTTATCTTGTCTCAATTTTAAATCTTGGTTATGATTTGAAGGTGATTGCGATCCAGGTGGTTTTACATCAGAATTCTTGCAAACCAATTTTGTTAGGACTCAAGGATTCTAGATTGTTAAACTAAGCAAATGTTTTTTATGCCGTCCATTTTTGCCAACTTGAAGCATAGGCCAAAAAAAATTTAAAAACACTTGAATTTTTTTTTTAGGAACTCTAAATGATATAGATAACTGAGCGGGCATCAACCAAATTTTCCTATCTTCGAATTTGATTGGAAACGATGGAAATCCTTGTCAAGGATCCAAGTCTCTCTCCCACCATATAGACACACACACACATACATAAATACAAAAAAAATAAATTCTCCCATGATGTTCTCGTGGGAAAATTACCACACACACGAGGAAAAGGTAGGTGAGGTGACACCTAGCATAACATATGTGAGAGAGGGTGGGAAAAGCTCCTAAATAAATCCTCCTGAAGTTTAGTGTTAGTTTACCCATATTTTGTCAACAATTCTATATGCAGTAACTAAACTGTAGGAATTCTTTCTCTACTTTACTCAAATGCTTTGGGAATATAGCTTTAATAAGACTGGATTGAATAATAGATTCTTAATTTTGATAGAATTGGAATACATTGAATCCATCATTACATGTCCAATGGTTTATTATAAAAAGAAAAAAAATGCATATGCCTATAATTGATACTTGTAATTAGGAGTCATTATATATTTAAGAGTCAATATGTAATTAGGAGTCGTGAGTCGTATTGCTATATATTATTAGGAGTTGTAATAGTTTTACCTATAAATAAGAATATAGAGAGAGAGGACTCATCAACTCTATAATTTTCATAATTTAAATCTTCTCATGGTATCAGAGTCAGGTTCTTGATCCCTCACAACTTTCCTCGTCATCATCTCCGCTTGCCATCACACGATATTCTGACTCAGCATTAGAGCGTGATCCCACGCTTTGTTGTTAACTTTTCAAAAATACAAGATTTTCTTTGACAAATACACAATAACTTGTGGTAGATCGCCTATCAATAGGTGAGCATGGCCAGTCTGCATTTGAAAAAACTTGCCACTCAAGTTTGGTCACAATCTGAATACAATAATTATTTCCACGGAGCCTTTTGCAAGAATCTAAGTATTTGTACTATTGCATTTCAATGACTTGTCTTTGGTGCTGAGAGAAACTGACTAATCACACTAAGTACAAATGCAATGTCAGGTCTAATTAACGTTAAATAATTCAAATTTTCAACCAAAATTTGATATTTACCAAGATTATCGAAGTCCTCCCCCTGATCTGGTAATAGCTTGGTATTAATCTCTATTGGTGTATCCACGCTATACACCCTAACAAACCAACCTTAGATAATATGTCAAACACATATTTTTTTGAGACATATTTCCTTTGAGACAGAAAGATTCATTTCTTCGATCTTGCCAATTCAATACGCAAACAAATATCACAAAGATCCAAGATCTTTTGTCTGAAAATATTGTAGTAAGTATTGTTTTAGACCTAATTCCCTGTAGATAGTCACCCGTGATCATAATGTCTACATATACCACCATAACTATTCTCTTTCCCAGAAGCCGACGAAAGAAAACCGAGTGATCCTTTTGGAAATGAGAAAAATCAAATTTTTAAACAACTGACGCAAGTCATCCAAACCAGGTCCTTGGTGACCGCTTCAACCCATATAAGAATTTCTTCAATTTACACACATTCTTAGACTCTCCCTAAGCAACAAATCCAAGAGGTTGCTCCATGTATACCTCTTAATCAAGAATGCCATGAAAGAACACATTCTTAATATCTAGCTGATGCAAATGCCAATGATGAGTTGTAGCCAATAAGATAAGTATCTATACTGAACCTATCATGACTACAAATGAAAACATATCCTAATAGTCAACACCATAAACCTGAGAGTATCCTTTGACCACTAGTCATGGCTTCAAGTGATCTAAGGTTCCATTTGAATTCAACTTTACATTATACACTCATCGACAACCAACTGCTTGCTTTTCTCGAGAAAGAAAAACAAGGTCCGGATAGAAAGGGGGTCTGATACAAACTTGAAAACTAAGTATGAGTTCACATAAGAAATAAAAGCACTATATGAAGATAATAAATGAGAATAAGAGACAATTAAACAAACGATGAGAAGTATAAGGAAGATTACTCTTTCGAAGAGCAATAGGAAGGTTAATATCAGAAATATCAAAACTAAACTCAAAAAGAAAAGGAACATCACTAAAGGGTAAAGCATTCTCACCAAATTTTGTAAAATAGAAACTGAAACATCAGATGACGGTGGCGCAGTGGAGGTGCATCTTCATCTTGTATAGGCTTTGGTTGGTTCTCCATGTTTAAGAGGTAAAGTGTCTTCATTTATAATGTCTAATGATGCAGTATTATTAACCGAATGTTCTTGAACTTAAAAATACAAAAAGTCTTCAGTGGATTCAAAAGAATGAGACTCGGCGTCAAAGTATGGCGTAGACTCAGAATGTGACGTCAACAAAGATTATAAAATGGTTAAGTTCTGAAGAATAACACTTATATCCCTTCTAAGTACGTGAATTCCAAACACACTTTAAAGACACGAAGATCTAACTTGGTTGTATGAGGACCAGTATTATATACAAAACATACAGATCCAAACACTTTGGGGGGTAAAAGAAACAAATCAATCTATGAATATAGAAATGAGTATGAAATTTGACCGTCTAGAATAGATGAGGATATGTGATTGATCAAATAGCATGGTAAGAACAATATCTCCCCAAAACTGTTTAGAAACCCGCATGTGAATTAACAATGTGCGTGCTACCGCAAGCAAATATCAGTTTTTACATTCAACAACACCATTTTATTGAGTGAAAAGAACAAAAGGACTAATACACAATACCACGTTGAGACATGAAGTTTGAAAAAACTTGAACTAAAATATTTTCAGCGTTATTGGTTCTCAATATTTTTATAGAAGGTGTTAAATTGATTTTTCACTTCAGACAAATATTTTGAAAGATAGAAAAAACTTCAGAATGATTTTTCATTAAATACATCCACGTGAATCAAGAAAAATCATTAACAAAAATCATAAAATACTTAAAATCAAAATTTGATGTTATTGTACAAGGGCCCCATATATCTAAATGAACTAAAGCAAACTGGTTGTTAGCCATTTTATTGACTCTATCAGGATAACGCATACGATAATGCGTACGAGTTGACATGACTTACAATCTAAAGACATAACATGATTTAACTAAAGAACTAAAAACTTTAAATCTTGTAAAGATGGATGTCCTAACTGACAACACTGATCAAAAGTAGATACATAGCTAGAACATACTACCAATTTGAAATCCAAATTCAAATAAATAATTCGCCACACTCACGCCTTGTGCCAATTGTCTTCCTTGTTCCAAGTTCTTGAAACAAACAATATGAGAAAGAATGTCACTGAGCAATTTAAGGATCTAATAATCCTACTAATTGATAAGAAATTAAAGGAAAAAATTAGAACATAAAACATAAATGACAGATAATGAGGATGTAGCATTGGCATCACCTATATGACATAGAACCATCTATCGATGTCACCGATGGATGAAAAGAATTGAATCAAAAGATGACAATGTACCCTGGTTTTCAATCATATGATGAAGTTCATGAATACATAACCCACATGCGTGGAGAAGATGATGACATCTGGGCTGCCTGAAACCGTTGAAACATCTAAAATTATTGAAACTGCAGAGCAAGTTTTTTAGAAGATGAATTTGAAACTGTTGAAACATCTGAAAATGTTAAAATTGCTAAAACATCTGAGATATGTCGTGTATGTACTCTTGTCATATTACTTTACTCTTTTCTGAAAATGATCCTCCTCGGCAAAAAACTCAAGCAAATGATCCTCCCTCGAGATCTAAACGCTCCAAAATACCTAAGAAAATGATCCTCCCTTAGGATCTACAAACACGCCACAATACCCAAGCAATGATCCTCCCTCGGGATCTAAATGCCCAACAAATAACCCACCCAAACGATCCTCGCTCAGGATCTAAACAACTCATATAAAATCACCAAAAACTATCACGTATTCAAAAAGAATACTTATTCGAAAAGAGAATAACCTAAAAAACACCAAAATTCCTCTCTTTTTTTACTAACATATTTAAACAGTCCCTTAAAAAACATGTATACACAGATTTAAATTTTTTATACTTCAACCTTGTAAGAATATACCGACTAAAATTCAACTTAAATCGAAGAGATCATCCCCATGAGTCGTCCATGACCATTAAATTACATAAATCCACAAAAGTATTAAAAATATCTTGCTAATTAATAAGAAATGATAGACAATCTTTAGACAAAATTACTTTTACAGTTATTTTATAGATTCATCAATTTGCTAGTATTCAGGTTATGTAATCATGCAAACGCATATATATCCAAATTCAGTTATAGAAAAACATAATCGAAGATCTACTCAAGTTGACAAACATCTTTGCAGTGTTCAAAAATCCAAAAGCAAGTGGTTTTAGTTTCTTACTTTTGAATTAAGTCGAAACATAATGGACGGTCAAAAATAGCAAGTTGTTTAGGTCTAAGGAAATTGGTGCGGATGGGTTTAAAAGGGCTTAGATCATGACAAAGGTTTTGAATCTTTTGATCAACAATTTGTGCGCACCTAAACAGCTAAATTATAAATCAAGCAATGCTACTTTTGCCCATTCATTTTATTGCTACTGATACACATGCTAGAAAACTCAAATTCATTTGAACTTTTTTATCTTTACACATTCTAAAAGATGTAGATCAACTTCAAAGGAGTGAACTTTCCTTTCAAATGGTCTAACATTGAATTTTAATGCGATGGACTAACACAATTTTATTGTGTTGTTCATTCCAGTTGTATGATAGTGTACTCCAATCTCTACCTCTACTATAATAATTGACACCACTCATGTTGATATTCATACCCAAAACAAAAATGAAAATTCACATGACTGGCCTCTTGTCCGCAGATCAAGTTATTGACAATTCATTCATTTAGCAACAAGTCGAGCTATTTTAGAAAACAAAACAATCCGCTCACATGATTTTTCATCCATGTATAATTTAGCCATGAAAATTAAGATGTACAATGTGAACCATCCACTCAAGAAGAAAATTCCCTTATATGGAACAAGAGACATGTTCAAAGTTACATATATGCATAAAATATTGTTCTGGCAGCACATGCATGCGCGCCACGTATGCGCGCACACACAACAACCATGTATGTGTGTGCTATAATGTCAAACCAATTAAGACTTAATTTATAGTTCATAGTCAGCTATTATAACCACACAACATCCCCTTAAGATAAAATCGGTGCATTAACAAGCTTTTGATCCTCGTTATATTAGCTCCATCTCCTCATATAATTCTCCAAAATAAATTTGAGCTCCTAATCTTAGGGGCTGCTTGATCTGGGACTGAGAGAATCTATGTCAACAAAGACATTAAAACATCTTCTGGATGACCATAGAATCTATCTCCATTTGGACCAAAAAGAACCGGAGAAGGACTAGAATATTCTGTGTTTTCATAGCCACCAAAAACAATTATAAAGCTACAGGTCCTTCTCTTAGGTCCTACCAAAAACAGAGGGAAAACCTGTTTTTTAAAGAAATAGCAGGAGCCACTAATATAAAAAATTCTTAGGATTTGTTTCCTGTTTATGAAAATTTTGCTACTTCAAACCTGAGATAGGAGTCCTTTATAACGGATAATTAGGGTTGAGACTCGCGAGTTCTCTATAAATATGCAGATGAAAGCCTAGCATTGTAAGCATAAAATCCTGGAGTATTGCAATACTAATAAAACAGAAAAAAAGAAGGGAAAAAAAATAGAAGCCTTATATGTACCATTATTATTTCTTCGACCTTTGCATCCTACTTTTAGAAGAAGGGGAGTGGGATCTCTCTACTCTAGATTTCGGATGAGCTCTACAGCAGTCTGTACTACATGCCAGTACCATCATTAATGTTCTCTGACACCTTGTTCTCAATAAAACATTTTCATATCCTTTTGTATACTTGTTCTCAGTGAAACTCTATCACAACTTCAAACCTGAGATAGCAAGAGCCACTAACATAAAGAACTCCACTTGGCTGGATAAGGGACAAGGGATATGCAACATGCATAACACCTTTCCACATCATCCACAAACTCTAAGCTTCACAAAACTGTCTCAACTATCACAAACATTCTTTTCGCTCTACATCCAAGATAATGAAACCGACCACATTTTATATATCTTGAACAGTAATTTGGTTCAGAGCTTAAGTAACACTCCAATAACAAATGAACAGCATCCAATACACCCGGCCTTTACTGTGCTAATTTTCAGCCTTCAATCTTCCACGACATTTCCTCCACACTTCTTTAGAAACTATTTCCCAGAACTTTTATTATATAATATGCAACCACTCTTTCACTCAGCTAGTAATATCAGCTGCAAACATATACATTTTACCTTTTACTCAAATTAACCCAAAGTGTGTCCGGAACAATTATAAAGAGATGTACTTGGTGTAATAAAATATACTAGATTGCAAGGCAGTAACTCGAAATTTCAAGCATACTCAATTAGCTATCAAGATTACTATAACTAATGTCTACTGGATTGGCTATAAACAACTTGAAGTAGTTTTTAAGAATTCAAGCAATCTGTTTACGCATAAAAGAAAAAAAGAACGCTGATAAATGTAACACAAGATCAAACAGCAACAGACAGTTGCGCTATTAGCAGTAAGAGCCAAAACCTAAACACTATCAGTCAACAAAGAAACAGCAGTTTTCACTTAAAATCAGATACCATATTAACATTATCTATAAACCAACATGTTGTCAACATCATAATAATTTCTTCACAATGTCAATTTAACACATGATTTCAAAACAAGTTTTTATTTTGTATATGGTTTATATAGGAAAAAGTTAAAAGAATAATTGGAACTCCAGTGAAAATCAGCCTCGAAAACCTACTGCAGTAGATAAGGACTGGGCGGCCCTGTCGATTTCTGCAAAAACATCCTCAGCATGGATCCTCTTCACACGACCTTTCCACGAAGATTCCATATCCTCAAAGAATTCACGGGGAATGAATTCAAGAGAAGTTATTTCCTGATCTCTTTCACCACCAAGAGAGATTATCTCACCTATTCTTCGGGAGATCCAGCCACACTCAGTTACCTACAAATTAAATCATCAAATTAAGAAGGGGGAAAAATAACACATTTTGACCAAACCATTGGAGGACCATATAGAGAAAGACAATACAAACTATTTGAAATCTTGTAGTCCCGAATGGCACTAGTTTGAAAAACATGTATGGAAGTTGACATAAGCTCATGTCAGCTAGTGTTTGTGTTATAGCATGTTTGTAATAACTAAATTATTCTTGCAAACAACCAAAACTGAATCAACACCACAGTAATCCACATGCACAACCATCAGCTTTACAATCCTTCAACTAATTAACCCTTTCTTTTTAGGATGGGATGACAGTCATCCGTAATTCATTGCGCTAATGCAGAACTTACATTGCATATTGAAGGATTGGGGTTGGGGTGAGGTGGTGGTGGTTGGGCTGTGTGTGTGTGTGTGTGTGTGTTTTTTTTTTTGTGTGGGTTTTTGTGTGTGTGTGTGTGTGTGTGTGTGTGTTTTTTTTTTGTGTGGGTTTGTGTGTGTGTGTGTGTGTGCGTGTGTGTGTGTGTTGGGGCGGCGGCGTTCACGGCCTGTAGCTGAAAATTTCAATGCTTTGCACTTATTGCAGTCTGCTCTTGTGCTTAGAAAGCACGAGTACATGCTAACTTGGGATCTCAGAGAGAAGCAAGATGTCTCCAAAAGCCACATCACCAGGAAACACAAGGTTGCTTAGGGATTCCGACTTCCATTGGAGTGCCATATAAACCAAAGTGTTAATGGTGTGGGAGGTGAACAGCACTTATCTCGATTGTCTACTCGGTTGTTTAGTGTAGGAACACCTGAGAAAAATATGGGGCCAGTTTCATTAGAAGCCTTGCAAAGAACTCGGTTGGATCATGAAACCGGTGTCAGTTGGAGAGCCGCATATGAATGAATACTTCAGAACATGGGTTCGTCTTCCAAGACAAGAAGCAAGTGGATTGATGGTACTACCATTGTTGGGAAACCAGTACAAGGTATTGATAGAGAAGACACTAGTCGTTGGTTTCTATCCAAGGAGGTATTGACAGAGAATATGACCAGGTGGAAACAAAGGAGGTGTGGAAGAGAGAATGGATCAGCAATCATAGACTAAACTATAAAATACCAAAATGCAGAAGCCCAACTGCATACTCGTACTATCTCGAACCATTTAGCCATCATCAATTTAATACCAAAACTTTCTCCCACACTTCCAATGATTCAGAGCAGTTGTCACAATAATAATGAATTGATATAATCTTATAAAGTTAAGAAATCAAAACTGTCTAATAAGCACAACTGTTCCAATCAGTTGATGTTTGCTTGATTCATTATCTGCTCACCCTGGCGCTTCCTAGTCTTCCTACCTTGAAGAGGCTATTCCCAGATATTTTTACAATCTAGCAAACCGCAGTAAGGTCATAGCAGCATGATAGCAGCACATCTGTCAAGCAAAATATTTGAATAACTCTCTTCGGCAACAACCTCATCCGATAGTCTTGCAACTAATGTTGTTGCACAAACATGGACACTGCAGGACCAAGGTTCTAAATATCGGATATTGGGATCATATCGGATGAGGGTTTTTCATTTCGGATATCGGATATCGGGAGAAGATATCGGGGATACGCGCGCCATATAGTGCGTTCATATTGGACACTATAAAATAAATATTGATAACTAAAAGTTGGTTTAGTGTCATAAATATCATCTACCAAATAAAAATGATGTAATATGCATGCAAAGACTGTAAAAAAAAATAATGTACATTTGCACGCAGTCGTGGGTCGTGCAATAAATAAGTTATTTATGGAATTGAAAATATAAGATTAGAAGTTATATAATCTACTTACCTGAAATCAAGCGTCGTCGCTATAAATTCACGAACGAGAAAATTTTGGGCTCAATTTTTATCAGGCCCTAACGATACAAACAATACTTATATAGTCGGGTGACAGGTCGGGTTTGGGTTCAATGCTGTTGGGTTCAAAAAATGACCCAATTAAAATAAATCCATATCGGCCGATTTTGCGCCGACTCATATCGGGCGATTTATTGGCCCATGTTTCAAATATCGGTCGTTGTCTGCTGCAAGCGATATAGGCGAATGATTTTCCCATATCGTATCGGCAGCAGGCAAAAAATAAGATATCGGCTGATACCTCGACCGACTCAGCCGATATTTAAAACAGTGTGCATGACACGGATGTGTGGATACATGAAATCTTAAAAAAAAACTTGATATAGAGATATTGTGATCATAATAATAATAATATAATGTATACATACATATGTACACACACATCATACAAATATACACTACACAAATATACACAAGGACAGAGCCACATTGTGATTTTTTTTTGAGGAGGAAGGGGCCGAATTTTGGAAACCTTTTAATGGTATAATATGCCATTAATTATAAGGTCTAATTAAGTATCTGGCCCTCCAATTTCTCATCATTCAATCCTTCTATAACTGAATTTATTTCTGAATTAAGATCCCGAAACTGTGGAGATTGAATTAATCTAGATAACTTTGTTGTGAAAAACAACAAAAGAAAACACCGAGATTCGACAACAGAAGCGTGGAAGAGATCTACCATGGCAAGCAATAAAACAAATCACCACAAACAAGAACACCATATTTAATGTGGTTCGGCCAAAGCTACGTCTACGTCCACGAGGATGAGGGGAGAAATTTTTATTAAAACATAGAAGAATACAAGAGTTACAAGATTCTCTCTCACAATTGTCAACAGTGGAATTCTTAATTTCTACTTGACGTGCTCTACTTGTCTTCAAAAGACACCCCTAAGGGGTATTATAAAATCCTAGGATTATCTTAGTGCTACCTAAACTTCGACAACATTGCCAAAAGATAGAAATCAAAAAGAAGAAAACTCTAAATCAGAATTGCAATAGAAGTCCAAAATAGATTATGAAACTGGACTTCCGTTGCTCCTTCGCTCTGGGATGAAACCGCTCCGTGTGGACAACTCTGAACTCACTGATCGGTCACTGATATTTGCATATTTATCGTCACATTCCCATATTTATTGTTTAATAAACTCTGCTTTAATTATCTTTTTTATCTAATTATTTGCAGGGCCTTTACTAAAGGAGAAGGAAGAGAAAAATGAGACCAAAAGCCACTAAAGTTCAGATTAAATCAAAATCAAAGATTACGGCAATTGTCAGCTGAAGATCAGAGAAAATCAGAGAGATAACACCAAATAAAAACCGGTTAAATTCGGATTTTGATGGATCCATTTCGGTTAGCTGATGATCAACAGTGATACAGATGAATTCAGAGCAAACTGAAAATCTATCAAGAGATATAGGATGTTCGAGAGATCAGAGGCTCGCGCACCCTGGATGTGACCATCTTTCTGGCCACATCTAGGCCGCGGAAATGCCGCAAATGCCACGTTTCCACCGCATTACAGTTGAGATACAGGGAGCGTTTGCTCCCCTATCTTCAGACGCTCTCCCCTGTTACATTTTGTTATAAATATCTGCAAATTCCGAGGCCAGAGGGGACCATTGAGCAGAGATAGAATTTAGGCTAGATTTTTTACTTTAGTTTAGTTTAGTATTTTATTTTTTATGTAATTTTCAGATTTATTTATGTAACTTAGAGGACAGAAGAGTTTCATAGGAGAATGAGAGTAAAACTTGTACTGATAGTGACATCGGTGTAAGTAATCTTCTTTTCTTTCATTTTTACTTTATTGAATGTAAAGTTACATTTTTTTTCATTTCTGTTTTTCTTCTACTTTCCTCGGAGGTGTTTGTAATTCAAATGAATCATATAGCCTCGAAACTGCCATGCCCTTGCAAGCGTCATTGATGGCTTATGGTGATGGTAGTCATTTCTAAATTAGTTTAAGTTTGCACCTTTATTTCATAGTTTAGAATGAGAATGGAAAAGATCCTATATGCCATGCTTTGCTCGCCTTCAAGGCAAGATAAGTCTTTGCAAAGTATCCAAGGTAAGCGAGCGCTGAAAAGGTAAGTAAACTTTACTTTCTTTTCTTTCTTTTAATTAGTATAAGAAAACGATTTCAAACCCACACTTTCTTTACTCTTTTTATTTCTTTTTTTTAACTTAGTTTTCCATTCTAAAACAATCACCATCATCTTCTATGTACCACTCTTTTTTTAATTAACACAGATTTCTTTTCCTTGTTTTAATAAAAACAAAGAAAAACTTTTAACCATTTAAGTGAACTAAAAGAGAACTTACAACACGCTTCCGTCGCAAGTCCCTCCTTGTGGATCACGTCCCGCATAGCCACTTGCTATCGCGGTAAAATTGAGAACCTTGCACTTCTATTCATCTATTTCTAAACTTTTATCTTTTCTGTGCATAGGTTTCATCTTAATCAAATTTTGACGTCGTTGCCGGGGAGGGACGGTAAGCTTTTTTTAGTTTACTTAAAGGTTAAAATTTTCTTCTCTGTTCTTGTGTGCAAGAGGAGACACCAAGAAAATTTTTACTGCAGTGGACATATAAGTGGCCCTGGACTCTGCTCAAGCAAGCAGAGCCCAGAAGCCCTTAGATTTGCCGCACAAACGCGACAAAAGCTGCATTCCCTCAGCAAAAGCCGTGTTTGTGCGGCAATCTGAGCGAATTACTAACCTGCATTTTTGCAGGTTGGTTGAAGTGCAAAATTTAAATTTCTACAGTTATTTATTTTCTTGTTTAACTCACTGTACATACTCTTCTAACCTGAACAGTAAATTGTTGCTTGTAAATGCTAAAAAATGTTTAGACTTGCATTTAGGCACGTGTCTAATTCGTTACATTTCATTACTGTTGAAGAGTGCTAGAGCAAAAGTATGTGTGCATAGCATATAGTATTAGAAAACACAATTTGAGTGATTCATATTGCTTAAATATGGCTTACTATATATTAGAATAATGCGCTAAATTAAATTAAGGGTTCGTCCTATAAACAAGATAAGGTGGGAAAGTCATTGCCCTTCCTTAGCTCACAAACAATCTCCTCACTCACTAACCCAAGCCTAACTTAAAACTGAGTAGACGTTGGCCCTAGGGACATTTCGGACTCAATAGAAGACTGACCTAAGGGGAAAGTTGATTAGAATTTGACTCTTACCAAATCAGTGTCAAAGATTGAGGATTGAGAGGCGAAACCTCGAAGAACAGTGGTTTGACATAATTAGGCTCGTTGCTTAGGCACGGATACCTCCCACTGGTCTTGTCCCTACCTGACAGATTAACTTGTGGTCAGATTCTGTATATACCCCCGTGGACAGTCTAACCAGTTAGGAGTCGTCTAGGTCTAAGGTCTAACCTAACTTAGGCTAGATTTTTTTCTTTCTTTATTTGTTTATTTGTTTGCTTGTTTTTTTGGTTTTGACATCTTAGAGATATGAATTATAATCACAATTATTTTTATGCATATAATGATCCATACTTCACCCCGACTTTTTTTGACTCGGATATTACCAACCTGGCATATCATAACTTTAACCAACCAAGTACGTCGGATTGATCTTATCCGAATCAATACATGCCCTACTTCCAATATTATGAACAAGACTGAAACAATCACTACTCTTCACAGGGTCAATAGGAATACAATTTCCCCGAGTCATATTGTCAACCACCATTCCAACATTCAGCTTCAAATTTCCTAGTCATGCTCAACCTATAGAAGAAAATCTGAGGTGACTAAGAGTATAAAAGCCATGATTGAGTCCCAAGAACAAAAACTAAAAATGATAAACTCACAATTCCCACAAAACTTCCAAATCCAATATCCTTACTCCATTTTTCAAGTCCCACAACAAGAACATATAGACTTAGATAGGAGTATGAAAACCTAATTCAATTCGAAAATGATTTTTTTTAATCTGTCAATAGGCTAGAAGTACAAATGAGTCGTTTGATTAACATAGTAAAAGATAAGAATGAGGAAACTCTATCTAACACATTTTCGACCATTGCTGATTGCCCTGACCATATTGATAGGAATAAAGAATCATGGTGTCTTGGAGACTTTGACCAAGATTTAATTTCACCACAAATTTTGAACTTGACCATATCAATCCATTGACAAATTGAGAAGTTTTCATTTCAATGAAATTGAAATTGAATATGAATATGACCCCGACCAACAGCTTTATGATTTAATTTTAATTTTTGAATCTATATTGATTCTGGTATCCTTACCCAAGTTGGACCCATTTCCTGAGCCAACATTAATTCATGTATCCATAGATTTGAAATTGAACCACCTCTTTTGGATAGTCACACTTCATTGATGGGAAAAGAATGTGAAATTAAATTCTTTGATTTGGACTCAACTCTTAAAGCAAAACCGACTCTTGGACCAAAGTTGATTTTTCCAAGTTAGTATAGTTCCCGAACCTATCACTCTTGAACCTAAGTCAACCATTCCACCAAGTCACATTCTTTTGTTGGACATATGTATAGACCATGATGACTCCGTGATGATTTTTCAAGATTGGTCATGTAAAGGGAATAAATTTCATGATAGGATCTTTCATGATCCTATTCATATTGGGGATTGTAATTATGTAAATAGAATATAGGTCAATAAAGGTGAGTTCTGTAAATCATCACATTATCTTGATTGGCAGCAACGATTAGCTCAATTCAACACCACCGGAACCACCACCTTAAGATAATGTTTTCCTTCCTTTATTCATTTCATGCATTTATGCATTCATCCATACATTGAGAACAATGCATGAGATAGGTGTGAGGAGGGTTCTAACATATGTTTTCTTTTTAAAAAAATCTTTGCTTTTAAAAACTTTTTGAAAAAAGAAACAATATTTTCACTTATTTTTGTAGAAATTAAGTTAATTTTAAGGAATAGGAGAATCATAATTAGAATTTCTTATACTTGGTCAAAATAAGATTATTTGTTTGATTTCTAGGGTTAGGAAGAAAATTTGAAAAAGTAATTTAGTCTAGATTTTTACCTTGATGAAATATGCATACTTTATACACTTAGGGTTCAAAAACAAAGATTCTTTGCCCTTTAAAAAAAAGAAAAAGAAAATATATATCAAAAAAATCCTCTGATTAAGCTTGGTATTTGTGCCTCATAAAGCATAAGTATTCACACCTAAAAGTGGTCCATATAATAAATAAAATCCTTAATTTTGTGGCCTTGTTTGATCGAGTCCTTAAGTCATTGGGGTGTTTTCTCACCCAGTGCCTTAAGATGTTCGGTTTGTGAGTCACCGACTAAAGGCTCGTTACATGGGCAAATTAGAAAGCCTAATAAAACTATGGAATAATACCACCCAAAAAAATAAATATATAATAGGCATAAGCATTAGAGTTAAAGAACCCAGAGTCAGAATTTCACTATCACAAAAGTGCATATGACTTAGGGTAAAATAATAAACTAGATAAGAAATAGAGTTCGATTCCTTAACTTGATTGATAACAATTTTTTAAATAGAGACTAAGTTTAAGAATGAAAAATTCAGTTTTCCTATAACTTATAGATTACTTGAACTCTTACAATAATACTTCAAATATTTTTTCTTTTTTAAAATGCTTTTCAAAAATACTAACACTTTATTTCTCTTTCTTTATGGATTTTGTGAGTGTAATCCACTGAAAACCCTCACGAGACAAAACTCGTCCTCTGGGGGTAACCTAGAGTTTAACTGCTTATTGCACATACTAAGTGTAACCGTGATTCTATGAAAGTGAGTTAGACTAGGTTAGTTTTGTTTCACTTTTTATTTGTTTTGCTTGAGGATGAGCAAAAGATAGGTGCAGGTGTGATCGGTCATTGATATTGCATATTTATTGTTACATTCTCATATTTATTGTTTAATAATCTCTACTTTAATTCTTTTTTGTCTAATTATTTGTAAGGCCTTTACTAAAGGAGAAGGAAGAGAAAACGAGCCAAAAGCCCACTGAAGTTCAGATTAAATCAAAATCAAGGATTAGAGCAATTGTCAGTTGAAGATCAAAGCAAATCAGAGAGAACACCAAATGAAAAACCGGTTAAATTTGGATTTTGATGAATCCATTTTGGTTAGCTGAAGATCAACAATGATATAGATGAATCCAGAACCCAAACTGAAAATCTGTCAGGAGATATAGGATGTTTGAGAGATTAGAGGCTCGCACACCCTGGATGTGGCCGGCCACATCCAGGCCGCAGAAGCGCCACAAATGTCTTGTTTCAGCCACGTTACAGTTGAGATATAGGGAGCGTTTGCTCCCCTATCTTCAGACGCTCTCCCATTACATTTTTGCTATAAATATCTGCAAATTCAGAGGCCAGAGGGGACCATTGAGCAGAGATAAACTTAGGCTAGGTTTTTACTTTAGTTTACTTTAGGGTTTTGTTTTTTCAAGTAATTTTCAGATTTATTTATGTAACTTAGAGGAGAGAAGAGTTTCATGGGAGAATGAGAGTGAAGCTTGTACTGAGAGTTACACCGATATAAGTAATCATATTCTCTCATTTTTACTTTATTGAATCAAAAGTTATATTCTTTGTTTTTCATTTCTGTTTTTCTTTTACTTTCCTCTGAGGTGCTTGTAATCCAAATGAATCTATAGCCTCGAAACTGCCCTACCCTTGCAAGTACCATTGATGGATCATGGCTTATGGTGAAGGATAGTCATTTCTAAATTAGTTTAAGCTTGCACTTTTAATTCGTAGTTTAGAATGGGAATGGGGAAGATCCTATACTTCATGCTTTGCTCGCCTTCAAGACAGGTAAGTCTTTGCAAAGGATCCAAGGTAAGCGAGCGCTAAAGAGGTAATTAAACTTTACTTTCTTTTCTTTCTTTTAATTAGTGTAAGAAAATGATTTCTAAACCCACATTTTCTTTACTCTTTTTATTTCTTTCTTTAACTTAGTTTTTCATTCTCAAACAATCACCATCATCTTCTATCTACCACTCTTTTTCTAAATTAACATATATTTCTTTTCTTTTTCTTTACAAAAACAAAGAAGAAACTATTTTAAGTGAACTAAAAGAAAACTTACAACAAGCTTCCATCGCAAATCCCTCCTTGTGGATCACGACCCGCGTAGCCACTTACTATCGCGGTAGAATTGAGAACCTTGCACCTCTATTCATCTATTTCTAAACTTCTATCTTTTATGTGCACATGTTTCACCTCAATCACTGACCCAACTTTTTTACTAGAGTGCTTCCAACTCACTTCGGGATCTGCGAGGGGGACTTCTCAAAATAATTTGGTCCGGGCTTCCCACCCCTTCTAACCCCACGGCGACCTGACATGCAGGTCGATCCGCATAATGACTCTACGTAGGGCAGCGAAATCGTTGAGGCAACAATTTGAGCGAAGTATCTTCTCGGAGTATCTTCTATCTCTGAAGCTAGAAACTCCACCTTAATCTAAACTCTTCTCCAATAAATTGAGGTACCCAAAACTAACAAACTTTTCATAACTTAATTAGTATAGATTAAATTATTCTAGCTAATTTTATATAATTAAAATTATCTTTCTTTTTATGATCCCGAACCACATAACACAATCTCTCTCTTTGTGTGTGTTAGATTTTCTTAATACCTTGAACATTCATAACCGTTTTAACGTGCAAATAAATAGGCTCTCTCAAGATGTCTTTTGGACGGACCATATTTTTAAGATTTATCAAATAAATTGTCAAAAAGACTATATACTATTTTCTAAAATTTAATTTGATTTTTTTAAATGATTATATCATTAGATTTGGTTAAACTACACGTGAAAATTTATCATCTGATTAATTTTAGATATTATCATTTTTCTAAGTAATTAGATATTACTGTTTTTAAATAAAAAAGCAAAGATGTAGCAAAAGCAAACTTTTTAATAAAAAAAGTATTACTTTGACATGGTGAAATTTTATTTTATGGTATTATTTTTTTTAGAAGGCATATATTTGTATTGATCAATGTACTACACTTAATTTTGAACAATTCCTTTTATTCCTAAAGAAATTAAAGTTTTTTTTATTTTTATATGCCCCCCTCGTGTGAATCCTAGCTTCGTCCTGCACACACACACATAACACAAACATACACATGCATACTCTCTCTCGCTCTCTCTCTTACATGCACACACACACACACACAAGACGATCCCGCCCCCAAAACACACACAAACATTCACAGTTGATGAACCCCAGCCAATAAACACACACATAACTCAAAGTTCATAACAGTACATTGTACAAATGCAATTTCCTATAAATTCTAAATTTCTAATCATATAAGCCATGAAAACTAAACCATCTAGCTGATTGATTATTCACGTATATTGCATATTTTATGTCACATTTTCATATTTATTTTTATTTAAACTCTGCTATTTAATTTGTAATTGTCTAATGGTGTGCAAGTTGTAAATAATGAAGAAAGAGAAGAAAAACCCAATATATACAAAATAAATCAAAATTTCAAGCATAAGTTCTCTAGTTCAAAATTAACGACGATATTCCGAAGATCCAACAGACCTAGAAGCAATCTTATCAGAAGAAACGGAGACAACAAAATTGAGGGGATCTCACGCTCAAAGCGCTGATCTAACAACCACAAATTTGCGCGAAAATGCCAAAGTTTTTGCGGCAATATTTTGGCCTTTGAGCCGCGATTTCGTCCACATCCTCCACGCGCTTTGGCCACTCCTCTCATCCTATAAATACATCACCAGAGCAGAGCATAAGAGCAAAGTAAAGTTTAGGCTTAGGCTTTCATTCTAGGATTTAGGTTAGGATTTTGTTGGTAGTTAGTTTATCAGAATGTAATCTTTATTTATTTTCTTTTTTTTTGGTTCTACTTTAGTTCAGAAGAGAGAGAAAGAGAGGAGAGTTGTAATTTGTAATTAAAGTGACATCAAGGAGGATCAACTCTTGCAATTCATCATCTTGACTCTTGGTATGTATCTTTTGTTTGCTTGTTCTTTGTTTACTTGAATTTTTTTCGCGGCTCGCTAAATCTCTACCCTCTTATATCTACTTTTGATCAATTTTATGACCCAGTTAAATCATTTGCATGCCTTAGTTTAAGCCTTACATTCTGCGAGTGTTCTTGAAGGCATATGAGAATGGGTGTTGGTTTTTAACTCTTCTTTAAAAATCGATTTTTAAACTTGTTTATATTCCATACTTGATTTTCTTGATGGTTTAACATTCGAATTTAAGAATGATGTTTAAAAGAATTTTCATTCTTCACTATCTTATTTGTTTTGCTTGGACACTTGCCGATGATCCAAATTGAAGCACGAATCTTACAAGATGTAAGGATTTAGTAGATTAGTGAGCCTAGATTTCTTGTTCTTTTACAAAACTAATTTTCGTCTATCGTATTTTCTACCATTTTCCCAAAATCCTAATTTTCTTTCTTTATGTTTTCTTTCTTAAAACCCAACTTCCACCAACCGTATTCTTTTCACTTTTTCTCTTCAAAACAGGGAAATAACTTGTTTTTGACAAAGTACAGAAATATTTTCATCGCATTCCTCCTTGTGGATCACGACCCGCATAGCTATTTTGCTATCGCGGTAGCATTAAGGAAATCAAAGCACCATTCTAGAACTTCTAATTTCAACTCGATTTTTCCCAATCACTAATCAAATTGTCACCAAGCTTGTTCAAGATCAGAAACATGCTAACATGTCAGACATGTATATGCACGTGTTAGTGCAGATACATGTCGTGATGTTGAATACAGATAAAGCAGACTAAAGTGCATCTTTCCAACACATGTGAAATGTACGCCCTGTCATTTGAACAATCTGGGAGATTCCCTCATACGCCACAATATTTCAAATACATGATTTGCGCCCAATGCTATGTCAATGGGATAATAGTTTCTACTAAACCATAAAAATATCTAGGTTCTTCAGTCTCATGAACTTGGATTTCTCAACCACACAAAATATAGATGAGAGCTTGACTTTTCATGTGGTCAATTTTAGACAGCTAACACTCATTATGATGTTTTAGTGTTTTCATGATAATCTATGAGGATGCCACAACCGTATGGAAGATCGTAATTATAAAGGGAAGCAACCCATGACCTTTTGCAATATTGGCAAAATGGGTATTCTTTTGGTGCAGCGAGGAAAAAAAACGAGAAGATTTAGAATTAGTCGTTGTAAAGCCAATAGCAAGGACTTGTAACTTTTAAGAGTTTCATCCATTCTAGAGCTACTACTGAGCCGCTACACCAAACGCGCAACTATGGAGTTTTCAATGGCACCACTCTCAAAATGCCAACCAATAGCTATCATAAACACTGGACTCATTGAACCTATCATCTACAAACTACCTTCCTAGGAAAACCTATATAGTACTGTTCACTTTTGGGATTGTGATACTCTTTCCCTGCATCCTCATGAGACGAACACTTACCCCACAAGCATATGTAAGTGTTAACAAAGTGGTGGTGTTGGAGTTATAAGGTGGTCAGCATAATGATCTAGGAGGAAATGTCATTTATTTAAGCTCAAAATTAAACAAAGATATAGAGAATAACCAGCTGCACAGAAACTTGCAAGAGTTTGACTGAGCTTCAAAAACACCAATCAAGAAATTCAGATGTTGTGAAATCATGAATGTTGCCTACTCTGAGTAGGATTTGAGACCAATTTTAACTGAAATTTAGGAACATTGTTTCCTTGTAAAAGAGTCTGTTCCCACTAAAATCAGAAATCCTACTCCAATACGAACATGATGCAACTTCCATCTATAAATAGGACTATTCACTTGGAACTATTATAATATGCTAACTACCTCAATTTTTAAGCTCATTGGAACTATTATATACCAAGCCCTCCTCTAGCACAGAACTGATGTGAGGACTATTCACTGGGGCATGACATACGCTTCCCATTTATTGTCTCGCAACCTTGCTGGATGAACACCTTTTCTACAGAGGCAGTTCAAGCGTTAATCATGAGGTGATGAGGGAGTCTACAGGTAACCTATCCTACCACACTTTGTTGATGTAGAATTTAAGTTTCATGTGGGGCTTACTTTGGCACACTTCAAAGAATGTTGATGAAGAGTGTCCACCGAAGTTTCCAACTATTTCTCTTGCTGACATCGTCAATACTCATCTCAGTGCCATTCCTCATTTTCCACAATCAATATTGGCTCTTGTAACATTTTTACTACCCCCATCAAAGACTTCCCATGACCTAGTACTTCCACCTAGTCCCGCGTGAAGACGCTTAGCTATGAAGATTTCTTTTTCTTCTCTCTCTCTCTCTAAAAACTCTAGAAACCCTAGAGGGGTGAAACCCTAGAAACCCTGGGGGAAGTCGACGTGCGCAGCTCTCCCCTCCCTTTGTTCCTTTGGCTACGGCTTTCTCTCCCCTAATTGTGAGATAGTGCTAGAGAGAATTTCATGAGATAAAGTATGAGATCTGGGGATTGATAGCGGCAAGGGTTACTTTTTGACGTCCATCTTCACAGTTGGGGCAAGATGCGCATTAGACATCATTAGATCTCAACTATTGGGGGTGGCTAGCAATCCTAGTCATCTCGACTTCCTTTTAGATTTGGAGATCGATTGCGACAAGCGCTGCCCTTCATTGTTCATCTCCGCGGTTGAGAGAAGACGCACACGAGATTTCGTGCGATCTCAACTTTTGGAGTGGCTAACGATCCTAGTCATCTCTATTTCCCTTTATAATCTTTTCTCTTCTCATGTGGGGTTACTATGGATTATCCACGGTAGCAAGTTATGTTAAGTTTCGCTATCAGAAATTCAATGGTTTCATCGATGATCGATTTTGTAGTTGTTTGACGGAAGTCGAGGTACATGATACCCATATAGAGTTTAGATCTACAAGAGGGTCAACCATCATCTTTTTCTTTTCTCTTTATTCCGATCAGTAAATTAAACCAATCTAAGATCTACAAAAAGGTCCACTTTGTTTCGATTAGTAGATTCAGTTGATTCAGGTCTGTGAGTTCATGATCTACAAGAAACAAGATGTTCTGTCTTGTATTCTCTTCCAAGTAGTAGATATGGCGAGATGGATGATGTTTCTTCAAAGCGAATCACGAAGTTATTTCATAGTGTGTTAATGGTCATTTTATGATGAGTTTTCATGTTATTTTGAGTTATTAAGAGTTGTATTGAGTGATTGAATTCTTATGTAAGAGAATTATTAGAGATTGGATTCAATGTAATATTTTATGCTCTTTTTTTATTAATGAAAATAATTTAACGTAAAAAAAATGAAGATTTCTGCTTTTTTTTCTTTTGCATGATTCCTCGGAATTGCTGGGTATCATTACTTTTTTATTTTCTTATCATTGACATATACCAGATACCTCTAGCACACAACTGATGTAAGACAGGTTCATGAGTTTGTAACTTGCCATGCTATGTTTATCCGTGTGAGTTTTGATATATAAAACAATTCATTTACATTCAAAAAAACATTAATGCTGTCATAGATGAACGTCTAGATTTCAATTAACATGTAATTCTGGAATTACATCCTTATATAGTATACGGAACTGCATAAAGAGATTATAACAGTATTAACAATTAGAAGGATTTCTAAGTTCAATCTTAGGAATAGCGACATACCAGCATGTCATATTCAACTTTCAGCCCAGTTGCTGCCCAAGCAGGTTCCAATAATACATGAAGAATACCTGAAAGTTCAGAATTTCCATGCATCTGCAAAATTTCATCCGCTACATTCTTTATTCTGCAGAACTCTATATGATTAGCCTCCCTTGAGTCCAGCAATCTTACAAGCTGCAAGATTGACCAAACTGAGTTATTGTAATAAACAAGATAGTATTAATACAAGTGAGAAATACTAAATACTGACATCTGGAGGATAAATAAACATCCAAAAAATCACTTGCCGGAAAGAAGGGGTTAAGAAATGTAAATAAATGTCCAAAGAAAAGGTAAACTAGTAACTAAAATGTTTATTTGCTGGCCCTTTATAAAATATAATAACAAAATGTATCAATAAATGAACTAGTGTATTAGAAAAATCACAATGTATTAGAAGTCAAAGCATATATTGCTGATCTTAATTCTCAGTGCCCAATGCAGGATTGAAGAACTAGTGCTGATAGTTCTAGATATTTAAGATTCTCTCATGATTTGTGATCACATGTTCACATCTGAACATCACATTAGACTTATTGATAATTGTGTCACAAGCCCCAAATTTAGCCATGAGGGGAAAAAATGGCTGACCATACAATGGATATTACAGCAAGTGACATGAAAGAAGGTATGACAGAAAGGTAGAATTGCTACAAATATGGAAATATTTTTTGCTAGCTAAGGAGTAGACAAATTGACGTGCTGCTTGAAGATAAAAAGCCATAAAGGGTCGAATTGTGTAGCTTCACAAGACCAAGAATTTACATACAGCTTGCCATTAAGCAAGTCAAGCAAGCTCCATGGATGCACCAAATCGATGATGAGAGGAGAAACAAACCAGTGTATATCCAGCGAAAATCTCTAAGTGCAGTTTAAATGGTAGAGACTGGTCACTCTAGAAAAGAATAGTATAATTAAAGCAGCCTGGAAAAGCAAAGGTTGCCTAAGAAAAAGTGTGCCACAAGAGATGCCAGAGAGTTTTTAGGTTTCAATACGGTCAGTTGGCCATAATAAGAGAAAAACAGAGACTGCAAAAGAGAAGATATCGAAAACGTAGAAGTTAGTCTCATGCCACAGACAAGCCAGACAACATGTGATTTACAGCAAAAACAAATTCAAATTGTAATACAAAATATAAGATTGAAGAAGCAAAAGCAGGCTAGGTAAATAATGTTTAAACGCAATACTTAAATATGAGGAAACTGAAGGTTGACAACACAACCCCATCCTTGAGGAGAAACATGTGTGAGAAAATGAAATTGAGAAGATCTTATGAAATCAAAACAAACATAAAAGATTCTCAACCGGAGTTCAACAAGTTGAAATAAGATACAGTAAAGCCAGTCTAACAGACAAGGTTGTGAGAATTTGAGGAAAAACCACAAATGGGACAGATCTATAAAGAGTGCATATGACAAATCATTAATGCAGCTACACTCAAACTACAAAGGGATTAATGTACTAACTCCACAATGTTTCCACTTGAGGTTCATGGTGTGGAACTTGATAATACAAAACAGTGTCGTTTTCAATGAGAATGGGAGCAAAGATGACGAAACAGAAGCCAAAGAAGGCTTCAAATCATATTTTTGCAATCAAATTACACATAAATCTAGATTGAGAAGTAGCAGGGGGACATGTGTAACACATCGATATGAAAACGACAAGGGAAAAAAATCCCAAAAGCGAAAACAGGCTATTTTTTGGAGAAAAGATAAAAATAATAAATGCTCAGGCCTTAACATACAAACAACCACTCTAACATGATACCCTGTGACAAAGGAAAATTCCAAAATTCCAAAAAAGAACCAAAGATATCATACATATATGATAAATTAGGAAGAACAACAGAGAAAAAAGGTTGATGAAGGTGATAGTACTTCAGTATTAGGATTGTAGGAGTTAGGAGATTAAAAGATCCCTTGACATGTCAATTTTTTGGGCTCAACTTGATGACTTCATCTTTAACAACATCAATTTGGTTATCTTTTTATTTCTTTGACAATCTCCACAGCATGAACCATCACACATAAACAGAAAGCATAACATTCACCAAAAATTCTATCAAATTCAGCTTTTATACATGCTATTACATAATAAAAAACTATTGGAATTCATAACTAGCTCCTATTAAAGACACATGACAAAAGAATGACAATTTAACTATCATATTTGGATTAAACATATCTATTTAAGAAATTGCTGCCATTATCCAAATAATATTTCACTAAAGTGTGCATTAAAAACATTTAAGCTTGCAACAACCCCCCCCCCCCCCCCCCCCCGGTTGGAAAGGACATGAGCCTTGTCAGTGGCTCTGCTTGCAACTCTAAGTATCTTTGCCCATCGCTTCTTTCCTATCAGATATATCAAGCCAAACCCTTATTTGCCATACCATCTCAAAAAATACTTCTTTCGGAAAACAAACAATGTGAATAGCAGACAAATAGATGATTGACACACATGACATTCCTCACAGAATGTCAAACTTGAACTGCAAAGTTAGATGGAAAGAAAGAATTACCATAAGTGCTTAGCTCCTCTACAGAAACTGAATCATTGTAATGGATCATTCCTGCATGTGATTCTGGCTCTAGCTGTGCTCTAGCTTTAGCTCGAAATATCGCTCTTGAATCTGGCATTGGCTAAGAATGTGCAATTGGCTCTAAACCAGGCTCTATATCTGGCTTTGCATCTATAAGTGCGTGCAAGGTAAAGAACAGGATGACTCGTTCACAGAATCACAATGCAATTCAGGTACAATAGTGACTCTCATGTCCTTAATTGAAACTTCAAATTTGTTCCTCCATGTCAACTGATTACCTTCACGGTCTTGTAACCATGGCTATCCTGTGACAAACACACATATTTTTTAAAGGCACACATCACGAAGACCCTAATCCTTGACCTGACAATAAGAGACTCAACCGAACATCTCTCGGTAACCGTAAATTGTAATGAACCATCAGCGGAAATCATAGGGAGTCTTGCTTGATTTGTGATAAAGCTGAAGTTTTCTCTACAAGATCAACTGGACCCTAGATTCTTAGAAAAATTTCCCTGCTGGTTGCAAGGGTACAAAAGAATAAAAAAATAAAATAAAAACTGTGCAGATGACATCAAACGAAAAGCTCTTTTAGATTGGGAACTGACATTAAATGAGCTAGAACGAATTGCATTCTTAATGAAAGACATGACGACAAAGGATAAAGGAATTTAAAGGTTTGCTAAAAGGATGGATTGGTCAAGTTGATAGAATACTTGATGAGCCAAAGCTCTAATACCTATTTGATGTGACCTTGGGTTGCAACTTTACAGAAAATTCGAAGGTCTTTGAAAAAAGAAGGGGTCACAATAGCAATAGACTTGCTGACCTGATTTCGGTAAGGAAAGGGAACAGAGAAGGCAATAATGAGTAGTAGAATTGCAAAGAGAAGATGACTAGATGACTTCAGAGGAACATAAAACTCACATCACCATTCACCATCCTTTTCTCTCAAACTCAACCTTTTTATATAGGCTATTACATAATATACAAACATGGATAATGGAATTTATATAACTAATTCCTAATAAAGACATGACAAAAGTATGCTTCCTTAGATATCTTAACTGAACTAAACTGCCCTATCTAATAAATTGCTGCCGTTATCCTCTATCCAAGACTAAAATTTAACGAGAAACACCACTATCACTTAAGAATGCATTAAAAAAATTAAGCCTACATTAAGTTAGGACCACAGAAATGAAATGCTAAGTGAAACATGAAGAAAGATGTCAGGTCAGTCAACTTGTGAACTTCAAAAGAGTACAGTTTCTACACACACACACACACACACACACACACACACACACACACACACACAGGCCCATAGGCTTACATCATAGCCCGTGCTGGGGAAAGGAACCCCCACCATAGCGGGGGAAAGAAACTCCCATGAGGGAATTAATGCTTGGTGAACACTCATGAATTGCAACAGTCTCCACGAAACTGCTAGCCTCCATACGCAGCCTTCGTATGTCATGAGTGAGCTCCACGTATCGTTGGTCGAGCCTAGTGGCCTTCGTACGTCGTGAAGTCGAACCATTGCAAAATATGCCTCTTAGTGCACCCACAAATTTATTCAAAAAATCGCCTTGCCCTCCGTGGATGGAAGATTCGAACACATGACCTTCCACAGGGAAAGTGTAATGCCGCTTGAGCAATGCTAAATTGGCCACACTCTATTATAGTTATAACCCCAAAATTAGTGAAATCATAAAGTTATATAAGTTCAGTAAATTAATGAAGTTCATCAGATATTTGCTAATTTGAATCACTAGGAACAAAAAAGTGCTGACAACAAGCAAGAAATAATGCAAAGCAGTAGAAACTCAAGATAAATGTCTTAATTTCAATCTTAAGAATAGAACCTTTGCAGCTGATACACATGTAAACTCAGGGATGGAACAAGTCAAACTGCTCATGATCCTGCACGCCTCTGCCAGGGAAAAAAAAAAAGATCCAAGTTAACCTAGATACTTGGAGAAAAGTAAGAAACCGGAATACGAACAATCAGACTTCTAAATAACCATCTGAGTCAGTAAAAAACTCCGACACTTGATGGAGTACTTTTGTTAGAGATGAAGTATAAAATAGCCCAAATCCATTGCTTGTTGAAAATGCTCCAAGAGTAAATCACCAAGACTTAACATTAGTTTTTAAGCCTGATAGTTTGAACCTGAATAACACACACCCAATTGCCCCAGTAGAAACTGGTATTTTGAGACTAAAGAAAGAGCATGAGAACAGAATGGAGATGAAAGTTTGAAAGAAAACATGAAATATATAAAGGGGAGACACGATTGCAAAGGCATTATAAAGAAGACAGCAGAACAAAACAGATGATAGCTAAAGAGAAAGGTACGAGTGTTTGGCTCTTTCTTTTCCAGTCAGAGTTATCCATTATAACTTGTTAAACCCTGGTAGCCACCAAAAGGACAAAGTGATGGGCCATTCCCTCTGTTAAGTGTCAATCACCATAACATGTGAAATGTCAATTGACAAGCCGAAAATAATTGGTTTTAGGCCTCATTATATTAGATGGCATATTAACCCATGAAAATAAACATCTCAAACTACCTCAAATCTAAAGTCAACCACCAAATAAACATTCTTCAGTGATTTCCTTGTCTTCTTATATTTGCTGTTTCAAGAAAGCATAGATTATTTCGGTGCAGCCCTGTCAGGGACTCAGAGTATGTTATACTGTGCATAAAATAAAACCTTTGTCTACTTAAACAATTCCATAACAACATTGAGATGCAACACCAGATCTCAATGCCTATCTTATGCACTGATCTAGTGTCACATACAAACTTCTCCAACTCAAATGTTTTTCACTTAACAAAGTTACAATAACCAATGCCAGCCATCCATTCGCTATAGAACCACCCAACTTGAGTATCCTCGATATTGCTTATCACATAAGCACATTACCAAGTGATCAAATTACTCCATCTGAAGATATGATAATCATTCCCTTCTTAAATTGTACTAGCCATCCAACATGACATGGTTATACTTATCCTTCAGTCACAAACACTTGATTGGATTCTTACATGGGCATTCGTTGTTATTACTTAAAACTTATGCACAACATGACATGTTTTCAAGACAAAAAATGAAGCTATCATGAGTTTTATTTCTTATTCATCAAGTGGGTACAAACAGGTAGCGCTTAATAACAAGTCACTTAGACCTTACAGTCTAAGGTGCTCCATAGCCAACCAAATTTGCTGGGCAAGGGCCACAAAGTGTCATGATCATGATCATGATCAATCCTTTGGATTTTTAAATTATATGCTTCAAGATTCAACCAGATCTAAGCTAATAGTTACGTCCATCCTTCCATCTCCTGGGATTTGGATAGACTTGTTGAATTTGAATGGGAGGATTTGGCTGGGAGGGTTAGTTCCACTATTTTGTTTCTTTTCAGTATACACTCAATACTTAATGATGAGTATGAAATATTCATGAACTACGTGAAAGTTTCAGATCATCGAAATCTCAGAATCAGAATCGGATGTAATTTTAGGTATCGGAATCGATCATATCAGCTATATTGGCCGGCTCATCTTGGTGATATCAATCTCGGTAAAATAAATTTTTAAAAATAATTAAAAAATTTAAAAATTGTTTGCATAATTAGTAGCATTTTGATATTTTTTTAGAATAATTGATGAAATTTGAATCAAATTTAGACAAAACATTATATTACAAACCAGTAGGTGCAAATGCATAAATTAATTGGGTATTTACAAAGACATTACCATACAATTAATTTAACAAACTAATTATACTCTACTTAATTATATTTTCACATTATTTTCTAACATTTTCTAGCATTTTCTAAAACTAATTAGTTAATTATATTCCTGGCAATCATTTTGTAACAAAGATTTAACAACTTTTTTCTAAGAGCACAAGTTTAAACAATTAATCTACAAACTAATGTATAATTAATCTAACAAAATAATTATATTCTACTTAATTATATTCATGAAATTATTTTTTAACTATTTTCTAACATTTCCTAAATAAATTAGTTACTTATCTCGAAATAACAAATTATTGCTCATTTTCTAACCACTTTCAACATTTTTTCGAACATATCAAGTTTTAAAAAATAATTAATCTAAAAAATTATTCCTTTAGTTAATTACTAATTTTGACTTCCCCCCTTCAAAATCTTCCATTTTGGAGATTGTTGGCAAGGAAGAGAAGTATTATAATCTTTAATAAGAAAAAGCATAGGATTCTCTCAGTTTGAGGATAATCATTATACCACATGAGGCACTGAAAGTCAAATAAGATTTGACACTACTGCTTTGTGGTGTTGGATTAAAAGATCGATGGAATCCAAGCAAAAATGCGAAGTCGTTGTCAATTGATCAAATTTTTGTGTTGCAGAATCGACTTGTTGAATTTTCTGCAATTTGGCAATAATTATGTTAGAAATGGACAGAACCAGAATTGAATTGTCTATTCCGACCGATTCTTCCCAATACTAAATAAGGGGGAGTAAATGATGGAGACTAAAAGAACAATTTAAGGTGGCATCCTCCACAGAGAAACCACTCCAAAGCCAAGTCACCATGGTATCTCCTACTACACGTATGGCACTAACTAAGCTTGTAATTAGTGTAGCCCCCAAAAGCTCATCTAACCCCAAGGTGGTATGTATCCTACAAAAGCTATCACAATCATTTTTTATTAAATACCACCGATTCTATCTCGTTGTCGGTCGATTCCGATACGATTCGGCCGATTCTTTGAACCATGCTTCAAACAATAAGGGGAAATAGTTAGAGGAATGAAAGAGCGGATCACACAATAATAGTGAGGTGTTGGAGAGTATTGGTATATGTAGACGAGCAAAGAGAGATTTTCTTAGAGGGGAAGACAAGATTGGAAGCAGGGTTGCTCCTTCACTAGCAATCGTTCACAAGTCACACTTCTTTTGTTAACTGGTTTGAGTCAAACTCGATCAATCTTTTTGGAGGTTTGTTCTTTCTTCACTCTCTTGCCGTGTTACCGGCAAGGAGTGCAGTTTTCTTAGTAATAATCACAGCATTATCTTACATTCATCATGATACAAACTCCATTCTTATGGGAGAGCACGAGGAATTTCCTTCAAAATGATACTAGGCATGAAAACCAGAAGCATGATCAGAGTCTTCATGGTCTGAGATAAAACTTATATATTATCACAGTAATCAAAACATGAGACTTTTTTGCAGTATCAGTGAACCAGACGACCAAGGTGAGGAATATGGGATACAGGACACCTATTATTTCATAGACCTGACAAAAGCAAAAGACCCCTAAACATCAGGGTAGATTGGGATCGAAGTGGTGCTAGTTATAACTATCATAGTTTATGGCTAAAGCAATGGGAGGATGCCCTAGCATTGAGAACAATAAGGATTACGAGTGGTAAACCTACCAAGCAGGCAGCTGGAGCTGCGGGCAAGTTCTTGCTAGGCCAATAACCTAGGGAACTGTACGGGGAACTCAATGAAAGGAGGCATTTTCTCCAAATACTTGAGCAAATAATAACTTTTATCTTGACCAGAGTCATACAAAATGTACTCACGCTGAATCGCAGAAGCAATCGCATATGGTGGAGGATTAAGAAGCAGATCCCTCAGATACCTGAGTTAAACAGAATCATCCAAGTTATATATCATAAAACATACATCAAAGGACTAGCTCATTGAGAAATTTAAACAAACTTGAAGCAAATATCAAACAGGAGCCTGGTAACTCTAGCTTGAACTGATAAATGCTAACCAAACGTAAAAGATGAAAAGCATAAAATTGGTTAGAACTGAAACTCCAAATATATACAGAGACATGACAGTTTGTTCACCTTAGAGCATTATGCATAATAGACAGCAATTTCAATAGCTTAAAATCATGAAAGAAACATATCAGAAAATTAGGTAGCCATCCATGTCATGTGTCATGTTCTAGGCAGGGTGCACTTTGTAAGAAGAGACAAATGAGACGTGTTAGAATGATATAGAGAGAATATGAGAAAGATTGATGAGCTCTTTCCTCTTTGATTCTTATTTAATAGATATAAACATGTGACAAGTTGTATGTAGACACTCATATATAAATATGTGATACATTAACCTAACACTCACATATAAATATGTGATATATTGTATTTAGACATATGACAACTCATAATTCTAACATTCCCTCTCAAGCTGGAGCATAGACATCTATAACGCCCAACTTGCTACATATGTTAGAAAACAACTGTGATAAAGCAGCTTCGGTAAGAAGAAAAACTAATTACTTGATGATAGGGTGAACGGGAGAGAAACCAGCTTCTTGGTCCAAGCATCTCTGACCAGATGACAGTCAATCTCAATATGCCTAGTTCCCTCATGAAACACAGGGTTCTAAGCAATATAGATAGTAGACTGATTATCACAATGCATAAACATAGGTCCAAACTGTCTAAAACCAAGCTCGATCTTAGATTCTTCAACCACATCATCTCGCAAGCAATATGAGCCATAACTCTATATTCGATCTCTGCACTTGATCGAGATACCACATCTTATTTCTTGCTCCTCTAAGTCATAAGGTTTCCTCCAATAAGATGCAATATCTAGTGGTGGTAGATTTTCTATTTCTCTTGTCACCAGCATAACTAGAATCAGAGTACCCACATGTCCATACTTCTAGTACAACAGACCTTTCCCCGGAGAGCTTTTAACATAAGCCAGAATTCTTAGTGCAGTTGTCCAATGAACCTCTCTGGACTGATACATGAATCTACTCAGCAGCCCAACAGCGGCGTAGTAACTGTTAGATATTTATTTTTTTCAATCAATTTTTTATACCTTCTTGGACCATCAAGAATGTGACTACCATCAAACCACAAGTCCACATAGGCATCCATTGGAGTACTAGCACGTTTGCACCCTAAAAGTCATGTCCCCTCTAGAAGATCCAGAGCATACTTCCTTTCAGAGGAAAGTATATAGGCTTACCCATATCTTGGTCACAAAATGATACTTAAGATACTCTTTTGTTTTGACTAGGCCAGCTGAATCACTTCCAGTTAGCAAAGCATCATCAACGTACACTGTCAGAATTACTAAGCCAACTTAATATGTTGAACAAAGATTGAGTAATCTGAGTGGCAATGATGAAAACTAATGTCAGTGATGGTGATGCTTCTCAAACCATGCATATGGACTCTGTTTGAGCCCATATATTACCGTCCTGAGACGACAGATTTATTCTCCCTCCTGAGCAACATAACCGGAGGTTGTACCTCCTCCTTCAAATCACCATACGAAAGGCATTCTTGACGTCCAACTGGAACAAGGGCCATAGCAGATTAATACAATAGAAAATAGAATCCTGATGGAGTTCAACCGAGCAACTGATGAAAAGGTCTCAAAGTAATCCACGTCATAGGTCTAAGTATAACCTTTGGCAACAAGCCTGGCCTTGTACTGATCCACTGAACCATCTGGATGATACTTCAAACATAGACCAGCGACAACCCCACAATAACATCTGTGGGTGCAGAGACCAACTCACAAGTTTCTCGAAAAAGAAGAGCATGCATCTCCCTCATCCATGGCCTGCTTGTAGAAAGTACCATAAAACCTCCTCATAAGACCTGAGTATAGATATAGAAGACAGACATGGCAAACTGGCGAAAGAGGTGGTAAGACGGTCATAAGAAAAAAAAATTAGAAATGGAATGATCAGTACAAAACTGTTTACCCTTTTGAAAGCATAAGAATATCAATGTCAAAAGGAGTGATAGATGGCGGAGGAGATGGACCTTTCACTGCAGAGGAGTCAGACGGAACTGACTGAGGGCAAGAACCTTTGGTCGGCGGTGTATTGTTGAGTAACTACCCGAAGAGGTTTCAATACAGGTGTTCTGTAGTGTTTGTGATACTGGCGAAGAAATGTCAGGAGTAGGAACTGGTGCAGACAATGGAACAGGCGATGGAGAGGAACAAATGGCGAAGTACGTGGACAGACTGGAGAAAGATATGACATAAGACTCAAAAAATGAAACATAAGCAGACACAAAATACTTTCTAATAGATGAATTGTAACTCTTATATCATTTCTGATTTTTTAGAATATCCGACAAAGACACAGTTGATAGATTTAGGAGAAAGTTTATCCAACCTAGAGACAAGTCCTGAACAAATAGGTAAAGCCAAATACCGAGTAATGAAAAGACACTTTTGTGAGGATGAAGACAAGAAAATGAAATTTTATCAATAAAAAAAAGAGACATCCTATTAATCAAATGACAAACAGTTAACTAATATCAACCATAAATACTTCGAAACATGTAATAATATCATCATAGTTCTAGCAAAATCTAAGATGTGTCAATGTTTGCATTCAAAAACGCTATTTTGTTGTGACGTGTGAGAACAAGGGGTTTGATGAATAATTTCATTCTTAGAACAGAAAAGAGACTCATTATTTTTCACATATTTCAAAGCATTATAAGTACAAAGAACACAAATAAATGTAAACTGATTTTTGATTTCATTAAAGAAATTCGATACACTAGAAACTTCAGACCTCTTTTTAACAAATAAAGCCAGTCATGCGAGAGAAATCATCAACAAAAAAAAGAAATACCTAAAACCTTTAACTGAAGGTATAAGATAAGGACCCTAGACATCAAAATGAATTAACTCAATGCAAAACTACTGCGATTATTGACCCGATTCGAAAAAAAACACGATGATGCTTATCTAACTCACAAGACGCACAACCTAAGGTAGAGCAGAAAACTCAACAGGACAACTGACAGAAACTTCTGCAATGATGGATGACTCAGACGCCAGTGCCACAGTAGAGTAGGATCAGGTTGATCCGCAACCAAGCAAGTAGGAGATACAATGTCATCTAAATAGTACATGCCTCCTCTCTCACGACCGAAACAATCCTCCTCTTAGTTGTTAGGTCTTGAAAGACACAGTAAGGAAAAAATGTTACGTTGCAGTATTTTATTTAGTAAATTGCTAATGGATAACAAACTTATAAATTTTGGAACATATAACACATTTGTTAGACTCAAAGATGGAGTAGCATGAACTACCCTATCACCAAGTACAGAAGACTGTGTACCATCAGCAATATTAACAGACAGAAAATGGAAAGATGTAAAGAGATAATTTGTCTTTAATACATGCTATGTGAGATGCTCCTCAACCTAATATTCAAGATCTGTGAGGAGAGGCAATATAAGAATTCAAACCTGAAGATGATGTATAAGTTGATAATGACATGTCTGAAAGAACTCGAGCTGACAGAGCCTATCATACTCATCCTATGATATCTGAACAGCAGGATTGTAGGAGCACCAAAAGGGCCAGGGACAGTGTCCGGAGATAGGAGCAGTGTCATCAGATAGCCAAGATGGAGGAACAAGAAAGGATGAATTACTTGCAGCACCGACATCGCAACCAATTAGAAAATCAATAAACAATCAGAAGACAATAATTAATTAGATTATAACTGATGTAAATATCAGCAACATATGCAGCCAGATCATATCAGATCAGGTGTAGACAAACTTTAAGAAACCAACTTGGCGTCGGTGAATCAGTTGGTAGGGATCGGCAAGGGAAGGACCCCACGAAAGGCAACAACAATGTCGGCGGGCCTCTAAGAGGCTTCAGCAACCTCTCTAGACATCGGCGGAGGCGAGGATGTTTAGCATCAGTCGGCGAGGGCAATTGAGTCGGGATAGAGCAGAAGATGCATGCGAACATGAAGAGGCTTCAGGCAGCGTTGGTTGCCACCAAGACAGCCAATTTTGGAGTTATAATGAGTCAAAGAATCCTCGATGACCTCAGGAAAGAGTCAGTGCAGCAGAGCAGGGGCCTGCAACCCTTCACGAGGCCACGGCGACCTCGTGGGAGGCCGCACGAGGCAGCGTTAGCCTCCTGAGGTTGTTGATGGCTCCGGTGAGCTAGGCGACGTCGATGGAAGAGATGGAGTTGTTTGGTGTCGGCGATGAGGTTAAGAGAGAATTTTGAGGAAGGAGCGTGACGACTATTTAACTATTAGGTTACTTGCTCTGATACCATGTTAGAATAATATAGAGAGAGTATGAAAAAACTTGATGGGCTCTCTCCTCTTGATTCTTATTTATAGTAGATATAAATATGTGATACATTGTATCTCGACACTCACATATAAACATGTGATATATTGTATCTCGACTCACATATAAACATATGATACATTGTATCTAGCCATATGACAACCCATAATTCTAACAAGATGCAATTGTAGGAACAATTTCATGCAACAATCAAGGAGAAGTTGAACCTTTTGCCAACATAATGGACTTAACATGTGGTAGAACAATGTCAGTAGGTTGACAATTTAGAAAGTGAATAATTACGAACTTCATGCCCCTAAGGCCGTCCCACAGAACCTTCAAAGAGTCAAAGACATACGGCTAAGTATGCACAATGATAAACAACATAATTCGCTTACAAGAAAAGGCGCATCTTGAAAAAAAAAAAGTAGTCATCAAGGGAAAAATGATAATACCCATTTGCCCTAACCCTGGCCCTTAATATTTGGTTTATTATTTTATCACAAAATCTTCTGCACATTCCTATGTTTGTGATAGATATTAGTGAAAATCAGGTGAGGTCAAAGTAAGCAGCATTCTTGTACTAAGCTCTTTATTACTTAAAATGTTTTGAAGGTTTGTCACACAAAACATTTTAGATTCTCTCATCAAACCACCTATAAAAAATGATGAAAATGTGTCCAATCAAACTACAAAATTACAATTTCTTGCTATGATCGGATCCATCAATTATAACTCTTCCAATTCCTTCTCCCTGCTTTATTTTGCAACATGTTGTGCAGATATTAGTTTAGCATGTGCAAGAATTCCAATGGATAAGATTAACGAGACATTTCAAAATGGATAACATAAAAATGAATTTTATATATTTTATTCACAAAATGCAAAAGCTGGGAGTTTTTTGCTTGTATCAGATGATATTTAAGGAAAGGTAACTCGAACTTTAATAACTTCCTTTTTTATCATTTTAACTGTGAATGTGATTCAAATGAAACCTTCACGAAGCTGTAATTTAAACTATACTCATTGAGTTACCCTCACTTTCCTAAGCAATGCAATTAAATTTTTTAATGATTTTTAGTAGCTCGATAGGTCGTTTTGCTCACAGAGGTGAGGTCGCGAGACGAATGTGACGTGATAGACACATACAATTGCAAACCCCTCAAAGGGTAATAGAGAATGATGCAGGAAGACCACATACGGTCATTCAATTGATGCCATTTAAAGAAGAGATCTATAATCTTTTGATACACCGGGGACAGATGTAAGCACACAGAAAGCGACAAACAATAGAAC
>JAVJIF010024660.1:0-80086 GCA_038442645.1 Agave tequilana | reverse complement strand
TAAAAGATGCAAGGCAACACAAGCAATATATAAGATATGTATGCAATGAAAGAATGATGCTTGCACAAAGTAAAGAGAGTAAGGGTTAGAGAGACAATGGATCAAACGCTAACACAAAGATTTGTTTCGAGGTTCGAGTACCCAACTCTACATCCCCGCCTACACCACCGTGTAGGATTTCCAATCCACTATAGGAGTACCGAACTCCTCTCTCAACCTTACAAAGCCACCGAGGCTATACAACCACAATCCACCTCTACCGAAGAGGGATACGGCCGTAGCCAACAACAAACAATAACAACAACAACCTCTACCGAAGAGGCTCACAACAAACACAATCACCTCTACCAAAGAGGGATCCAAACCAATACCACTCCGATCACCTCTACCGAAGAGGGATTCACAAAAGCAAGGAGGGTTTACAATAAGTGGTTACAAAGACCACAAACACAATCTTTCTTTCTTTCTCTTTTCTTTTTCACAAAAACAAGATCCTAATAGATTAGGATAGGTGATAGCTCAAGTGTGGAATCAAGTGTTTTTGGAAACCAGCAACAAAGAAAAACTACTTGGGAAATCACTTGTAAATGATAGAAAATGAAAAACAAAACAATCTCCCAAAACCCTAGCTTTCTTTGATTTTTCAAAAACCCAAAACAAATAAGATGAAATCTTTTTGGCTTAAAAAACTCTTTTAAAACTCTTTTAAACACTAGAGAAAGTCTGGAATTTTCAGCTCTAAAAATCTTATCTAAAACAATGGAGAAATGGGGTATATATAGCCCCTAGGAAAAACTAGCCGTTAGGCTGATGTGGCAGTCTGACCAACTGCCGGTCGACCGGTCCGGTCGACCGCCAACGGTCAAAAATGTGACCGTTGGGCAACATCGGTCGCCCGGTCCGGTCGACCGAAATAAACCGAGAGCAGAGCTCTCAGGCCCGGTCGACCGGCCCGGTCGACCGTCCACTGTGCCTAACAGACGTGCACGTCTGTGCACGTCGGTCGACCGGATCGGTCGACCGGCCCTTGGTGCGGTCGACCGGTTCGGTCGACCGACCAGCCTGTCAGCACAAAACCAGGTCAGAAAAATTTGGAAAAATATTTTCTAAAAAATCTTTTATCTCTTTTAAAAATACCATAAAAATTGTTTTATCATTTTATGTTGAAACATAAACATGTGATAAAAATTTCAAGACAATATATCAACATAAATTTATTTTTGTGTCTTGCCAATTTTATCAAAAACAAAACTTTGTATTTTTATCAAACTTGATTTTTCCAAAACATGAATAGGATAGTCAAAATAAGTTTGTTTACCAAGTTAAAGCTTGTATGTATAAATAGAAAACATCTACTATACATATAACATATGTAAACGTTTTGATCTATTATTCATGAAAACCAAAAATCAAATCAAGAAACGTGTGTGTTTTGTGCACTTGAGCATATCAACTAAACTAAGCTTTACAAATGGATCTAAAACTCTATCTAAACTAGGATACCTAAGTCTTCTTGACGATCTTCATCTTCAAGACGGCTTGGCTCCCAAACATGATCCACCGCGTGCAAAGGTATGATCTTTAAGCTTTGGCACGGAATCATCATGATAGCTTCTAATCATCTTGTTGAAGCTAATCACCAACTAATACTGTTAATGATCTGAAACTTAGAAACACAAGAATATTAGTAAACATAACTACATGAGTGTTGATCATCATCAAAACTAGAGTGGAAGGCCATTGGGCCAACAAATTTATGATCTGATATGTCAAGTATACAATGAATAAATACAGTACATGATACGGGTAACATGATAACTGGACCTGAGCTCTGTTGATAGCATAGAACAATATAACGGGAAATGGGAACAATATAATGGGAACAATATAACGGGAAATGGGAACAATAGATGTGGGATTCCCACATATTGCATATCAACAGCTCTCATGTCTAGTAACGGGAATATCCATATCAATAACCGGAAACAATCATATAACATGAATATGGTAACATGGAACAAAATATGTATAATATGAACGGGGATCCATATGACAAGAATAGAGAAACCATATATGCATGTGTAACAGTGATATGTCGAGAATCCATGTAACGATGATAACAATATATTTCATAACGGTATCCATGAAGTGGTGCAGTGATATATCGGTAAGACATGACTACGAAATAAGAATGTGACGTCTCATGTAATCACAGTGGTCCGTGTCTAATCTCATGCAAAGTGAACTACAGTATCCGTGTAATGATGATAACAATAATATGAAATGCGGTACTTATCCGTGTACTAGTGGAACATAGATGTGTAGCCATAATCCGTGTACCATATCTGCGTAGCAATAGTACATGTAATAACGGTAGTCCGTATTCATGTAATACCATGTCCTGTGAATTACAGTAACGGTGTCTAGCATGCATGTCTAGTGGCAGTGTAGTGTCATAGCGTATCGGTGGATCAATAGACATGTAACGGAACTGTGATACAATGCATGTCATAATAGTATCCAAGAATATGGTGAAATAGTGGCCCAGATGTCAGTGGTATATGAACATGACCTAATAGATATCCAGTGTCACACTCAACGTCCTTTCCTGTTTATTACAGTGTTTTAACATTGTTTACAATTTAGTAAATATGACCAATGGGGATTTACCGGTAATCATGTTTTATTTCAATAAAGCAACCAAGTTCAATTAATATACTAAAAATATAATTTATAAAAATAAAACACTCACAAACTAGCCATGGGAAGGTAGTTCTCTTTCCCATGATCGTAACGGATCCAGAATCGTCCAAATCGGAGTCCGGATGCTCCCGATATCGCCCGAACGCTAAAAGTAAGCAAAGTGGGTTAAATATGTAAATAAATATAATGTAAATGCAAATACAAAAATGTCACAGGGGGTTTTCTGCAAATATACCTTTATTGGGTTCGGATGCGGGTTTGAGCTCATAACGGGTCGGGTCCAGATCCAATACCCAAACCCGCAATTTAAGTTAAATGGGTAACGGGTTTATAGGGTTAATTGGTCTAACCCAATAGGTTTATTGGGTTTATAACTTAACCCATTAGCGGGTTAATCGGTTTGGTTCTAACCCAAACCCACCAAGGAAAGAGAGGAGCAGCAGCAGCAAGCTGCTGCTCCTGCGTGGGCCGGCCGGCCGGCCAGCTAGGCTGGCCGGCGGCGCTGGCCGGCCTGCCGGCGGCGGTCCTGGCCGCCGGCGGCGGTTCAGGCGCCGATCTGGGAGAGTGAGAGAGAGAGTGAGGGAGAGAGAGAGAAAGAGAAGAGAGGGAGAGAGGAAAAAGCAGAGAAAGAAAGGGAAAGAAAAGAAGAAGAAGAAGAAAAGGAGAAGAAGGGGGTGGCGCGGCCTGGGGGTCGCGCGGTGGTGGCCGCCGGCCTGCCGGCGGCGCTGGCCGGCGCCCGCCTGGCCGCGGGCGTGGGTCAGGCCCGCCCCCGGCCAGGGAACAGTGAGAGGGGAGAGAGGGTCTAGAGAGAGAGAGTGAAATAGAGAGAGAGAGAGGAGAGAGAGTGAGAGAGAGAGAGATTTTGAGAGAGAATGAGAAGAGGGGGGATTTTTCTAAGAGAGAGGGAGAGGCGGTGGGTTAAGAGGCGGTGGGAAGTGTGGAGAAGGGTGGAGAAGAAGGAAAAGAAAAGAAAAGAAAAGAAAATTGAATAAAATAATATTTTATGGATATTATATTGGCCCAATATTCGACCAGCTCCGAACGGTGCCCAAAATTACAGAAAATAGAGAATATTATGCTGAGACGTAATATGAAACGATTTGAAGAAATTCTATCCGGTTTGTAAAAAAAAATCCTGGAAGATATCACCGGTTTCGGGCGACACCGGTTTTGGCCGGATTTTCGATAAATTCAGAAAAATTCTCAAAAATACCCTAACGTAGATAATACGATTCGAAAATACATGGTAAAAGCGGATTCTCAAAATACAACTCCGTTTGGGAAATAAAAATTGTAAGGCCGGTTATCGGTATCGGTTGACACCGACTACGGAGATTTTCCAAAATAATCCAGAAAAATGCCAGAAAATCCTAAAAAATCTAAAATATTAGAAAATAATTTTTAAAATGGAAATCAGCTCAATCGGACTACCATGGAGAACAAATCAATTTTGTACGTCGTATCGCGTACCGATACGGTGATACGTACACCGGGAAGCAGGGGGTTACATTTCTCCCCACCTTACAAAAAATTGCGTCCTTGCAATTTCAATCAGGTGTGAGAATAAGATTTTCAACCCCAAAGCCGAAATGTTACGGGTCCACGACACTTTCGCTGCGCACTCTGCTATCTATAAGGAACTCGGGATGAGAAGAAGTATGGTAGTGAACTCATCCTAACGGATTGGAAGCAGGAAGTTGAAACGAAAGCAAGAAGGAAATTAGATAGTCTGGGTGATAATTATCATTAAGGAATAGAAAAGAGTCAAGGAAGGAATTGTCAAGGACATGGTATTCTTGTACTCGTTGCTGGAATCCCAACTTCAGATACAGACAAGTTTGGATCTAAATCTCATTGTACTGCTGGCAAGAGCCCAAGTATGAACCCAGGTGGTTACTCACACCAGGTGTGAATCTAGGCTCTGATACCACAATGTAACGCCCCAATCCCGCAGGTACGGGGACGTTATGGCGACGTACATACGCAGGGCGGGAAAAACCCTCACGTACGTACGCTAAGCCTCAGTACAATAAATAACCTCTATCAATACCTGAGTTCCAGGATGAAATAAGTACAAGAATACCTGCAGAAAGAGGTGAGTGATTGTAATACCCCTCTCCCGGAATACGTGCCTAGTTACGTATTCAGTCCTTTGACCGTATTTTCTGATGTACCTTCCGTATTTGACCGATTTTAATTTCAAATATCATTTTCCAATATTTTAGATTTATGTGATTTTTTGGAATTTTCTGGAATTAAAATGAATTTCTTCAAGACCGGTGTCGGCCAGTATCGCTGACCGATTTCCGAATTTTTATCTTCCAAACTGTTAGGAATTTTTAGAAAGTCCTTTAGACTTTATTGCTTAGAATCATATTTCCTGCTTATACTCTTTTTCTGAGAATTTTATAAATTTATGAAAATTCTTTCGGAGTCGGTAAATAACTGATTCCGGGATTTTTAATTAAAAATCTATACAGTATTTCTTCAAACGGATTTCACCATGAGTCTTCAAATATTTTTCTTGATTTTTGGTAAAATTTTCAGGCCAATCTGAGATACTTGAATTTCGGACATTTTTCCAAAATTTGCAAAATTCCTTTTCCACCTCATGTGCCACCTCATTTCCCACTCACACTTCACCTAACCCCACTAACTCTCTCTCCTCCCCATGGCCGGCCATGTGTCCAAGAGGGGACACCTCACCCCCACATTTTTGCAAGAAAACCCTCCACTTCCATCATAATCCCAACCTCTTTGCAAAGACCCCAAAACTATAAATTCAATTCATTGCAAATTTCCCCTTTCTCCTTCATTTCTTCACAAGAGAAGAAACTCTCCAAGATCTCCTTCTTCCTCACAAACCCTAGCTCCAAGTGAAACCAACCTCTTCATCTCCACCTCAAGATCACTAGGGCTTCATCAGGGAGCTCAATTTCAACCATCTCTTCCCAAGGCAACTCCAAGAACAAGTTCTTCAACCTCAAGCTTCAACAACAAGTGTGGAGTGAAGCAATCATCTCCATCCTTGAATCTAGACTCAAGTCCAACCTATCCTGGTGAGTCTTACTCACCAAGACCTAGTTAAACACTCCACCTGCTTAGGGTAGAGATCCATGTACACTTATAACATAAAAAAAATCCAATTTTTAGGTCATCTAAGCTCAAATCCAACCTCTCATGTCAATATATCACACACCAAATGATTTTGCTTATCATAACTTGTGCAACTTTGTATTATATTTTGTAAGTTGGCATATGATTATACCACGCTGTGTGTGTTGTACTCTGATACTTGTTTGTACTTATGCTTAGCGTATATACGTGGGGGCACCATCTGACCTACGTATATGCGTCGCAGTGACGTCCCTGTATCATTGGGATCGGGGCGTTACAGTGATCATAACAGATAGAAAACTGGGAGGAATATGATAACAGAAATAAAACACAACAATACCTATGAATGATCTCGATGAAGAGTCTCCTATGTGATCCAAGGCACTATCTGATGATATGGTAACTCAGATCTCCAACCTAGGCATGCAAACCCAGGGTCGTCAAAAGCGACCTAGTGAGTGGTAAAATGAAGGAGGCAATAATAGATACAATAAATACAAGCACGATAATAATATATAGTACATGATGCTATGGTAGTGATACCATATCATAAGTATATAATAAACAGCAGAATATATAACCATGTAAGCAGTAGAAATCTATAACAGGTCATTTTTAATACCATCACTACCTAACGGTTATCATCAGGTCATGTCTGTAATCGTATCTAGTTTATATAAAATAAAATGTTATCTAGTGGTGACGTGATAGAAGTGAACATGCTAGTGGCGACGTGATAGACGTGTACAGGCAGATGGGCCTATACAGTGTAATCACTATACGGTGTGGTGTATATACAGTAGTGATGTCTGCTCTACAGAAAATATCATATATGCAATGCAGAACATGCGTCGTATGCCATGCAATGCAGAACATGCGTCATATGCCATCACAGACAGTATAACATATGCCAGGTAAAGTAACAAGTATACAGGTAACATGATATCGGATACAGTAGCATGAACAATAACAAGATAGCATACATGTATCAGGCATGTCATGTGATTTATACAATAGTAGCAATCAGTACCACCTGATATTTTAATCAATCTCTTCCAGTGTCCCATACCACTGGCAGTTCATACTGGAGCCCGCACTCCAGTCGAACCCATCCGGACATGGCCTACGGGTACCATTATCCAAACGAGAGAGTGACCAAATAACAAGTGTTCCCGACGTCACTATTGTGTATACTGTCTTATTATGTTAATTGGAAACCCATGGTCGAGGAGTTCTTATCGGGTAAGTGTATCCCGTGCATACCCGGATCACGGCCTTTATCAAACCCCTGGCTGCTAAGACCAGAGCCCTCCGCTAAGAGGGGAATAATAATCAAGTAACGAGAGCTCATGGAGCAATTGGTAGGTAGCACTACCATCCCCTGCAGTGGGAGAACAATATGGATCCAGTACATCACCCGATAAGATCTAATCAACCGTCGAGTCTCCCCCATACCCCAGTTAAATTTATGATCTAATATGTCAAGTATACAATGAATAAATACAGTACATGATACGGGTAACATGATAACTGGACCTGAGCTCTGTTGATAGCATAGAACAATATAACGGGAAATGGGAACAATATAACGGGAACAATATAACGAGAAACGGGAACAATAGATGTGGGATTCCCACATATTGCATATCAACAGCTCTCATGTCCAGTAAAGGGAATATCCATATCAATAACCGGAAACAATCATATAACATGAATATGATAACATGGAACAATAATATGTGTAATATTAACGGGGATCCATATGACAAGAATAGAGAAACCATATATGCATGTGTAACAGTGATATGTCGAGAATCCATGTAACGATGATAACAAATATTTCATAACGGTATCCATAAAGTGGTGCAGTGATATATATCGGTAAGACATGACTACGAAATAAGAATGTGACGTCTCATGTAATCACAGTGGTCCGTGTCTAATCTCATGCAAAGTGAACTACAGTATCCGTGTAATGATGATAACAATAATATGAAATGCGGTACTTATCCGTGTACTAGTGGAACATAGATGTGTAGCCATAATCCGTGTACCATATCTGCGTAGCACTAGTACATGTAATAACGGTAGTCCGTGTATCATGTAATACCATGTCCTGTGAATTAAGTAACGGTGTCTAGCATGCATGTCTAGTGGCAGTGTAGTGTCATAGCGTATCGGTGGATCAATAGACATGTAACGGAACTGTGATACAATACATGTCATAATAGTATCCAAGAATATGGTGAAATAGTGGCCCAGATGTCAGTGGTACATGAACATGACCTAATAGATATCATCAGTGTCACACTCAACGTCCTTTCCTGTTTATTACAGTGTTTTAACATTGTTTACAATTTAGTAAATATGACCAATGGGGATTTACGGTAATCATGTTTTATTTCAATAAAGCAACTAAGTTCAATTAATATACTAAAAATACAATTTATAAAATAAAAAACACTCACAAATTAGCCACGGGAAGGTAGTTCTCTTTCCCACGATCGCAACGGATCCAGAATCGTCCAAATCGGAGTCCGGATGCTCCCGATATCGCCCGAACGCTAAAAGTAAGCAAAGTGGGTTAAATATGTAAATAAATATAATGTAAATGCAAATACAAAAATGTCACAGGGGGTTTTCTGCAAATATACCTTTATTGGGTTCGGATGCGGGTTTGAGCTCATAACGGGTCGGTCCAGATCCAATACCCAAACCCGCAATTTAAGTTAAATGGGTAACGGGTTTATAGGTTAATGGGTCTAACCAATAGTTTTATTGGGTTTATAACTAACCCATTAGCGGGTTAATGGGTTTGGGTTTTAACCCAAACCCACCAAGGGAAGAGAGGAGCGGCAGCAGCAAGCTGCTGCTCCTGCGTGGGCCGGCCGGCCTGCCGACGGCGGTCCCGGCCGCCGGCGGCGGTTCAGGCGCCGATCTGGGAGAGTGAGAGAGAGAGTGAGGGAGAGAGAAAGAGAAGAGAGGGAGAGAGGAAAAGCAGAGAAAAGAAAGGGAAAGAAAAGAAGAAGAAGAAGAAAAGGGAGAAGAAGGGGGTGGCGCGGCCTGGGGTCGCGATGGCGGCCGGCCGGCCTGCCGGCGGCGCTGGCCGGTGCCGCCTGGCTGCGGGCGAGGGTCAGGCCCGCCCCCGGCCAGGGAACAGTGAGAGGGGAGAGAGGGTCTAGAGAGAGAGAGTGAAATAGAGAGAGAGAGAGGAGAGAGAGTGAGAGAGAGATTTTTGAGAGAGAATGAGAAGAGGGGGATTTTTCTAGGAGAGAGAGAGAGGAGAGGCGGTGGGTTAAGAGGCGGTGGGAAGTGTGGAGAAGGGTGGAGAAGAAGGAAAAGAAAAGAAAAGAAAAGAAAATTGAATAAAATAATATTTTATGGATATTATATTGGCCCAATATTCGACCAGCTCCGAACGGTGCCCAAAAATTATAGAAAATAGAGAATATTATGTTGAGATGTAATATGAAGACGGTTTGAAGAAATTCTATCCGGTTTGCAAATTAAAAATCTTGGAAGATGTCACCAATTTCGGGCGACACCGGTTTGGCCGGATTTCCGATAAATTCAGAAAAATCTCCAAAAATACCCTAACGTAGATAATACGATTCGAAGATACATGGTAAAAGTGGATTCTCAAAATGCAACTCCGTTTGGGAAATAAAAATCGTAAGGCCGGTTATCAGTATCGGTCGACACCGACTACAGAGATTTTCCAAAATAATCCAGAAAAATGCCAGAAAATCCTCAAAAATCTAAAATATTAGAAATGATTTTAAAACGGAAATCAGCTCAATCGGACTACCACGGAGAACAAATCAATTTTGTACGTCGTATCGCGTACCGATACGGTGATACGTACACGGGAAGCAGGGGTTATAATTATCATCAAAACTAGAGTGATGGGCCTTTGGGCCAACAGAAATAACTCTGCCATTCGGACTCTGATTTGCATGATTCTCAAGCCTTTGCGTTCATGGAGACGAGAGCTACGTGTCTGTGATAACCACAGTGAGTGATTTTAAATATTTTTAATAAAATAATATTTTTATGAATGTTTATTTACTTTATCATGTTGTTGAGTTATTTACATATTGATTAATTTTAGGCAGTTAATTAAAGGGATTCTAAAATATTGAATTGGTTAGTGTGAATATGATTGTGAAGAGTTTGAAATAGATAATTGTACGTGATTATTAAATTATTGGTCAGGTTAATGTTACTGAATTACTGGGATCTTGTTATATTGGAAAATGTGCATGTTATCGTGTTTACTGAGAAATTTTGTTATCGTGTATCATGTGATAATCACTGTTATTGAGCAGACCCAGTATTCATTTAACATTAACACTATTGACACCGGGGGGTAGGAAAATTGAATGGAGATAGTGTCCGTATTTGGGGGTTATTGTTGGTACATCAGTACTGTTGTTGTTTCCCAATCATGGCTGTATTTGAGGGTTATTGTTTCCCAATTTTTTGGGGTTATTGTTTCTCAAAGCACGTACAAAGTCTCCACCTCAATTTCAAATAACATCACATTAAATAACACAACAATGATGATATTAGGAGCGTGTGTTATTCGATCACACTCTCGTTTAGATAATGGTACCTGCATATCACGTTCGAATGAGTTCTACTAGGGTGCGGGCTCTAGTATGAACTGTCAGTGGTATGAGATACTGGAAGAGAATAGTTTAAATATCAGGCGATATTGAATATTATTATTGTATAATCTTAAAAGGAAGCGTGTTAATATACCTATATCACTCTTTAGTACTAGACATGAAATGCATGACCTTCAACACTGTATGTTATTACACTGGTGATACACCATTACTCATGTGTATTCTAATGCTTAGACATGTATCGTATGAATCATATAATTATGATACAACTATAGTATACTGCTTATTATAATCATAATGTACTACTGTTCTTTCATTTTATCACTCACTAGGTCGCTATTGATGATTCTGAGTTTGCATGCTCAGATTCGAGTTACGAGACAACGTAAGATCAAGAATACTTACAGCATCAAGCAGAATTTCAGTGGTAGATCAGTTGCTTGTCTGAAGCCTGTAAGGATCCTTTGCTTTCTTTTATCGTATCTTTTTTTTTGTATAAATCTTGACTTTGTATATATTTGGTACTTATAAATAAAGCTGGACTTTTGTGTATCTTTTGTTTACTTCTTATACTGAGGCTTAGCGCGCATGCATGTGGTGTTTTTCTCACGTATATGCGTCACTGATTCTTATCGCGTCCCTGTTATGGTATATATTTTGAGGACGGGGCTTGACATAATCCATTGCTATAGAAGTCAATGACAATGGATATGGTGGAAACATTGATATGTACACAATAATATCATAATATGTATCACATTTTATATTATTGTAGATGTGATAAAAAGTAATATAAGTATATCTGTTTAGCTTATCCATAACCATATTCATTTTTAATATCTGATTAGTATCTACATCTGATCCGTTAATATCCGATCTGTATCCGATATCCGATTTTGACGGATACTGATATTATTTTTTCACATCCGTTAATATCCTTATCCGAAAGTTGGGTGCGGATACAGATATGGTAAAGGTAATATCTGATCCATATCTGATTCAATGGCACCCTAATTACTTTACATCATGCTACTAGTTAAACCCACTTGTTGGATCCGATCGCACAATTCAAATAAATTAGTGGCAATCTGGGCATTGACTGTTATCACACTAATAATTATTAACAAGTAATAAATTCAAATTTAAATATACCCCCGAGGGCCTGTTTGGCTCGCCGGAAGAGAGGGAAAGAAGGAAGAGAGAGTTCTTCCGGACCGATTGTTTGATGGGGAAAAGAAGGAATAGGGAAAGAGGAAGGAGGAGGAGCAGAGAGGGGGGGGGGAGAGAGAGAGAGGGTGTAACGCCCCGATCCCGGCGGATACGGGAACGTCACTGCGACGTATATACGTAGGTCAGAACTACCCTCCCGTATATACGCTAAGCATCAGTACAGACAAGAATCAGAGTACGGAAGTAAGTGGTGCATTATACATTCCAACACATATATACAGTTACAAAGTTATCACCAGAAGTGATCCAATATTACATGAATATCACATCACTAATATGCGCAAATGCGGGAATACATGGAAATGTACATATATGAACAGTATGAAGGACTAGGAAATGTACAAGTATAAACAGAAAAGGGTACTCACGAGTTTATAAAGGAAAACTCGAGAGACTCACAAGGGGGCCTGGAAGGATGGAGCTCTGGATGATCGGCTGGGGATCCACGCTACCGCTGCGCTACTCTGATCCGCAAGGGGGAGAATCTACACGCTCCAAGCTCCATGACCTGGACATGAGGATCCAGGGGAGTCAAATGATACTCCCCAGGCGAGTGGTGAAGCAAAACCAAGTGGCGAGCAAGGGTGAGTACATGTCATGTAAAGCCAAGGACAAGCAATCTGATTGTATGGCTTCAGATTACGGTTCCATGAGACTAGTACATCGAAGGAATAATCCAAACAAGGAAACCCTCATCTATATACCTTTATCTCATGTCACCATAACCCAAGCCCATTCAACCCGACTGTTCTCAGGCATGATAAGATAATGAACAGAAAGCAGGTGGATACAAAGGATAAAGCAAGGTATAAGCAGTCAATACGATAATACTCATAAAACCGGAAAGCCGAAGTAAAATCCAGGAAAAGCAATATGGTAAGGCACAACACAGATTTATAGCCGTTTAAGTTGCAGGCTTTAGTATGCGTCCCATTCCACATACCTCTACTTACAACTTAAAGAGCCGGTTATTATGACACTTTATTATTACTCGTCTTACCCTGATATCTAGCTATGTGAACTAGCGTCCCAATGCACATAGATCCATATCCGAGTAAAACAAGGTTGTTATTGGAAACTAGCGGGGGTATCAACGAACTATGTTTACAGTGGGTCCCGTACATACCCGGGACCACGGCCCAGGATTGTTCCGTTGCATGGAAACGGAAGCCAGCCGCAAGGCTAAACAGGAGGGACTTATGTATGCCCTTATCATGATGGTACCAGTAATGAGGGAGCCAGCTCTCCCCTCGGTCCCCTGGAGGCCCACAGGTCAGACCGGAACATGTAGTTGCACAACATTCCTAAAAGCCACTGTAAACACGAACACATATTGATATCCGCATGTTTCCCCCGACCCAATGCAAGTTGGTCCTTTTTAGGATTCATTAGTTTAATTATCACTTTACGGGAATAACAGGAAATGGACATGATCAGGAAATCAGGAGTACATACGTACTATATAGTCAGGTCACTGCATATAAAGCAGGAATACAAGTCACTGATCATGGTACAGGATAATAAGGTAAAGTTCCCGTAAAGGTGATAATCACAAGTCAAGTATATCATGCTGGGTGTCAAGTGATAGCATGACAGGATGATGATATTTAGTAAACAACCAAGCATATCAAAGGATTGATAATAGTCGGGTAAGTCATGACATAACATGAGGGTCTGGTCAAATAGTAGCATGTCAGGTGGTCAGGTAACAACACACTAGATGCCAAGTGATATACATGTGTTAAAAGGAAGCATGAAACTGACTAGTCTGAGGTAATGGTATGGCAAGGTAACATAGAAGTAACTCAAAGTCCAATGACCACGAAGGGTCGGCCACGCATGGTATATGATGAAGAAACAAGCATATCATAAGCATGGTACAAGCACAAGATGAAGCTACCATATACAAGCAATTGTAGTGCAATACATGAATATGGAAATAAGAAGCGAAATACTTATCGACCCGACGAAACGGGAAACTCAAATAGAGAATAGCGAGACTACTCGCCTAAACCACCAATATGCCAAAAGATTCAAAATCCACGGAAGCTCGGGATGCGCCACAAAACCTGATATAAATATGTAGAGAGAAGAGGAGAGAGAAGGAGAGAAGGTAAGATGATGTTTGTCAAGTGACAAGTCAAACAATACCAATATATGATGCAAGTCTAGAGGATAGGGTTCATATTCAAGAAGGAAATCAACTATGACAAACAGCTAAAGTTAGTCGACTAGGTGGAATGGTTAGTCGACTAATAGGAGTCTTAAGTCGACTAACAGTCTGGATTAGTCGACTAAAACTGGGTTCCAGAGAGTTGATATTCTGATTCAGGAAAAGTTAGTCGACTAGGGTGGAAAGGGTAGTCGACTAACAGACATCTCAAGTCGACTAACAGTCATGTCAAGTCGACTAATACTGAGTAACAGAGAGTTGGGTTTCTGATTCAGGAAAAGTTAGTCGACTAGATGGAAAGGGTAGTCGACTAACAATGATCTATAGTCGACTAATACTTAAGGTAAGTCGACTAAAACTGTGATACAGAGAGTTTGGGTTTCTGGTTCAGGAAAGGTTAGTCGACTAGGGTCAAGGGTGTAGTCGACTAAGGGTCTCTAGTCGACTGGTAATTTGGTCTAGTCGACTAAAACTGTGTTTCCAGAAAGGTTACGTTTCAACTAAGGGTTTCTAGTCGACTAATCTATAGGTCTAGTCGACTAATCGACTGAAATCAGAATACAGAACAGATTTTGGTAGGTTGTGTTTGATGTCAAATAATCATGATTTGAAGACCTAAGTATACATGATATGAAAACATAATTATACTAAGAATTAACCAAGTCTTGGTGGGTGAAATTACTCACCAAAAGGAGTGGTGGATGATGGAGTGATGGTGGTGGTGATGGAAGTTGATGATGAAGAAGAAGGTGAGGTCTTGGTGAAGTTGATGCCCTTGTGGTGATTCCCATGGAGATGAAGGAGGAAGAGGATGAAGCTAAAGAGATGGAGTAGTTGTGGTGGTGGTGGTTGTGGTGGAGATGAAGGGGAGTTGATGGGGTTAGGGTTTTGGTGAAGTGAAGAATGAAGTGAAAAAGGATTAGAAATGAAAAGGAAAAGTATTTATAGGTTTAGATTTGTGAAGGAGGTGCAAATAATTAAAAGAGAGGGGGGTTTTTGCAAAGTGGAGGAGGGGATGAGTGTCCTTCTCTTGGCCACTTGGCCGGCCATGGGAGAGAGAGAGAAAGAGGGATGTTAATGTGGAAGTTGGTGGAAGTGTGTGGAAGTGAGTGGAAGTTGTTGGAATTTTGGAAAATGGAATTCTTGTGGATTGTGGAGGAAGGAAAGAAATAAAGGAAAAGGAAAAAGAAAAGAAATTCATATGAGGAGATATTTTCTTGGAAGAGAATTTGAAAATAATGAAAGTGGCGGATTCCCGGGATTCAGTTGCAGACGCGGAAATCTTTCGGGAAAAACAGGAATCGTCCGAAATTCAAGTGTCTCGGAACGACCCGAAATAATTATCAAAATCAAGAATATAATACTAAGTATCATAGTGAAATCCGTTTTAGGAAATACTTTATAGTTTTAAAGCTAAAAATCCCGGAATCAGTTAACTACCGACTCCGATGGAATTTTCATAAATTCATAAAATCCTCAGAAAAAGTATGTAGATAGAAAATATGATTTTAAGAAATAATGTCTAAAGGTACTTGTAGAAATTCTAAACCGTTTGTAAACTAAAAATCCGGGAATCGGTCAGCAGCACTGGCCGACACCGGTTTTGAAGATATTCTTTTTAATTCAGGAAAAATCTAGAAAATCATAGAAAATATATAATATTGGAAAATGATATTTAAAACTAAAATCGGTCAATTCTAATTATCAGAATGTCTAAATCGAGTAATACTCTAGGATCGGGCCTTCGGTTCAGACTAGGGCTGACTCCAAGACCACAAATCCAAATCCAAGATAAAACAACCATATAAGGAATTCATAATACAAAAATAAATACAGGAAACAAATCGAAAAATACGATCGAAAAATCTGAATACGCAACTAAGTACGTATTCCGGGAACGGGGTATTACAATCCATCCACCTTACAAAAAATTGCGTCCTCGCAATTTCGTTAAGGGGTGAATTGAACACAAAGGGAACAAGGGTGGAATCTATACTAATTAAGATATGAAGCACTATAGGTAGGGCTCTCAAGTCGACTGAACATTAATCATCCTCCGCACTTCCGGCTGTATAAATCTTCGAATAATGCTGAATAATACTGCTGATGTCGTGGCTGTGCAATAAATGAGCCAGAATACCGAAGATAAAGAAAACCCTGATAGTCCTGAGCATAATAAAGAAGGCCGATAATTAAGAATCCCGAATACCAAGCATCAATCACTCTGAACGATATAGTAGAGAATGTAGAATATCCGTAGAGAATTCCGACTGCTGTCTTCTGAAAGATAGCCAGATCAAGATCGATCTGGAGAATACCAAGCTTCATAGAGTTGGCCGAAGAGATCACATAATAGCTTCATGCAGAACCAGCCACTACCTCTCTCTAGTCTAGTCATATCTTAAGTTAGTATAAAGGCTTCGTAAAACCAAAACAGGGAAAGGATAGGAGGAATTAGGAATCAAAGGAAAGATAGTCAAGAAATAGATAACTCTGCACTTGTAGTTGGAATGTATAACCAAGGCTCATGTATTCCAGTTGCAAATCACTTTACCATTAATTTGCCGTCTGGACGTACTGAAGATGTTTAGAGCCTAAGCTCTGATACCATCCTGTAACGCCCCGATCCCGGCGGATACGGGAACGTCACTGCGACGTATATACGTAGGTCAGAACTACCCTCCCGTATATACGCTAAGCATCAGTACAGACAAGAATCAGAGTACGGAAGTAAGTGGTGCATTATACATTCCAACACATATATACAGTTACAAAGTTATCACCAGAAGTGATCCAATATTACATGAATATCACATCACTAATATGCGCAAATGCGGGAATACATGGAAATGTACATATATGAACAGTATGAAGGACTAGGAAATGTACAAGTATAAACAGAAAAGGGTACTCACGAGTTTATAAAGGAAAACTCGAGAGACTCACAAGGGGGCCTGGAAGGATGGAGCTCTGGATGATCGGCTGGGGATCCACGCTACCGCTGCGCTACTCTGATCCGCAAGGGGGAGAATCTACACGCTCCAAGCTCCATGACCTGGACATGAGGATCCAGGGGAGTCAAATGATACTCCCCAGGCGAGTGGTGAAGCAAAACCAAGTGGCGAGCAAGGGTGAGTACATGTCATGTAAAGCCAAGGACAAGCAATCTGATTGTATGGCTTCAGATTACGGTTCCATGAGACTAGTACATCGAAGGAATAATCCAAACAAGGAAACCCTCATCTATATACCTTTATCTCATGTCACCATAACCCAAGCCCATTCAACCCGACTGTTCTCAGGCATGATAAGATAATGAACAGAAAGCAGGTGGATACAAAGGATAAAGCAAGGTATAAGCAGTCAATACGATAATACTCATAAAACCGGAAAGCCGAAGTAAAATCCAGGAAAAGCAATATGGTAAGGCACAACACAGATTTATAGCCGTTTAAGTTGCAGGCTTTAGTATGCGTCCCATTCCACATACCTCTACTTACAACTTAAAGAGCCGGTTATTATGACACTTTATTATTACTCGTCTTACCCTGATATCTAGCTATGTGAACTAGCGTCCCAATGCACATAGATCCATATCCGAGTAAAACAAGGTTGTTATTGGAAACTAGCGGGGGTATCAACGAACTATGTTTACAGTGGGTCCCGTACATACCCGGGACCACGGCCCAGGATTGTTCCGTTGCATGGAAACGGAAGCCAGCCGCAAGGCTAAACAGGAGGGACTTATGTATGCCCTTATCATGATGGTACCAGTAATGAGGGAGCCAGCTCTCCCCTCGGTCCCCTGGAGGCCCACAGGTCAGACCGGAACATGTAGTTGCACAACATTCCTAAAAGCCACTGTAAACACGAACACATATTGATATCCGCATGTTTCCCCCGACCCAATGCAAGTTGGTCCTTTTTAGGATTCATTAGTTTAATTATCACTTTACGGGAATAACAGGAAATGGACATGATCAGGAAATCAGGAGTACATACGTACTATATAGTCAGGTCACTGCATATAAAGCAGGAATACAAGTCACTGATCATGGTACAGGATAATAAGGTAAAGTTCCCGTAAAGGTGATAATCACAAGTCAAGTATATCATGCTGGGTGTCAAGTGATAGCATGACAGGATGATGATATTTAGTAAACAACCAAGCATATCAAAGGATTGATAATAGTCGGGTAAGTCATGACATAACATGAGGGTCTGGTCAAATAGTAGCATGTCAGGTGGTCAGGTAACAACACACTAGATGCCAAGTGATATACATGTGTTAAAAGGAAGCATGAAACTGACTAGTCTGAGGTAATGGTATGGCAAGGTAACATAGAAGTAACTCAAAGTCCAATGACCACGAAGGGTCGGCCACGCATGGTATATGATGAAGAAACAAGCATATCATAAGCATGGTACAAGCACAAGATGAAGCTACCATATACAAGCAATTGTAGTGCAATACATGAATATGGAAATAAGAAGCGAAATACTTATCGACCCGACGAAACGGGAAACTCAAATAGAGAATAGCGAGACTACTCGCCTAAACCACCAATATGCCAAAAGATCCAAAATCCACGGAAGCTCGGGATGCGCCACAAAACCTGATATAAATATGTAGAGAGAAGAGGAGAGAGAAGGAGAGAAGGTAAGATGATGTTTGTCAAGTGACAAGTCAAACAATACCAATATATGATGCAAGTCTAGAGGATAGGGTTCATATTCAAGAAGGAAATCAACTATGACAAACAGCTAAAGTTAGTCGACTAGGTGGAATGGTTAGTCGACTAATAGGGGTCTTAAGTCGACTAACAGTCTGGATTAGTCGACTAAAACTGGGTTCCAGAGAGTTGATATTCTGATTCAGGAAAAGTTAGTCGACTAGGGTGGAAAGGGTAGTCGACTAACAGACATCTCAAGTCGACTAACAGTCATGTCAAGTCGACTAATACTGAGTAACAGAGAGTTGGGTTTCTGATTCAGGAAAAGTTAGTCGACTAGATGGAAAGGGTAGTCGACTAACAATGATCTATAGTCGACTAATACTTAAGGTAAGTCGACTAAAACTGTGATACAGAGAGTTTGGGTTTCTGGTTCAGGAAAGGTTAGTCGACTAGGGTCAAGGGTGTAGTCGACTAAGGGTCTCTAGTCGACTGGTAATTTGGTCTAGTCGACTAAAACTGTGTTTCCAGAAAGGTTACGTTTCAACTAAGGGTTTCTAGTCGACTAATCTATAGGTCTAGTCGACTAATCGACTGAAATCAGAATACAGAACAGATTTTGGTGGGTTGTGTTTGATGTCAAATAATCATGATTTGAAGACCTAAGTATACATGATATGAAAACATAATTATACTAAGAATTAACCAAGTCTTGGTGGGTGAAATTACTCACCAAAAGGAGTGGTGGATGATGGAGTGATGGTGGTGGTGATGGAAGTTGATGATGAAGAAGAAGGTGAGGTCTTGGTGAAGTTGATGCCCTTGTGGTGATTCCCATGGAGATGAAGGAGGAAGAGGATGAAGCTAAAGAGATGGAGTAGTTGTGGTGGTGGTGGTTGTGGTGGAGATGAAGGGGAGTTGATGGGGGTTAGGGTTTTGGTGAAGTGAAGAATGAAGTGAAAAAGGATTAGAAATGAAAAGGAAAAGTATTTATAGGTTTTAGATTTTGTGAAGGAGGTGCAAATAATTAAAAGAGAGGGGGTTTTTGCAAAGTGGAGGAGGGGATGAGTGTCCTTCTCTTGGCCACTTGGCCGGCCATGGGAGAGAGAGAGAAAGAGGGATGTTAATGTGGAAGTTGGTGGAAGTGTGTGGAAGTGAGTGGAAGTTGTTGGAATTTTGGAAAATAGAATTCTTGTAGATTGTGGAGGAAGGAAAGAAATAAAGGAAAAGGAAAAAGGAAAAGAAATTCATATGAGGAGATATTTTCTTGGAAGAGAATTTGAAAATAATGAAAGTGGCGGATTCCCGGGATTCAGTTGCAGACGCGGAAATCTTTCGGGAAAAACAGGAATCGTCCGAAATTCAAGTGTCTCGGAACGACCCGAAATAATTATCAAAAATCAAGAATATAATACTAAGTATCATAATGAAATCCGTTTTAGGAAATACTTTATAGTTTTAAAGCTAAAAATCCCGGAATCAGTTACCTACCGACTCCGATGGAATTTTCATAAATTCATAAAATCCTCAGAAAAAGTATGTAGATAGAAAATATGATTTTAAGAAATAATGTCTAAAGGTACTTGTAGAAATTCTAAACCGTTTGTAAACTAAAAATCCGGGAATCGGTCAGCAGCACTGGCCGACACCGGTTTTGAAGATATTCTTTTTAATTCAGGAAAAATCTAGAAAATCATAGAAAATATATAATATTGGAAAATGATATTTAAAACTAAAATCGGTCAATTTTAATTATCAGAATGTCTAAATCGAGTAATACTCTAGGATCGGGCCTTCGGTTCAGACTAGGGCTGACTCCAAGACCACAAATCCAAATCCAAGACAAAACAACCATATAAGGAATTCATAATACAAAAATAAATACAGGAAACAAATCGAAAAATACGATCGGAAAATCTGAATACGCAACTAAGTACGTATTCCGGGAACGGGGTATTACAGAGGGAGAGAGAGAGAGTGAGAATTAAAAAGTAATTTAAATCCCTAGATCCCGCGCTTCTGCTTGTCTTCGCGTCGTTTTTGGGCGGAAGAAATCTTGGAAGAAAGGGGACGCTGATCCCCGCGCCAATCCTCGTCAGCGCCACGTCGCTCTTCCTCTGTCTTCAACTCTTCTTCCTCGGTGAACTAAACACGGGAGGTCAAACACGCCCAATAGGCCTATTGTTTATTTGATCCACTAGCATGAAACAACAATTGTATAATGACAGTACATGGTCGGCTCACAAGTCAATATAAATGTTGATGAAATGATGTCTTTTGTTGTAGTTTTTGATTCACTTATTCACCTCGGGTTGTAGCTCAAGTAGTTACCGAACCGATAAATAAATTATTATTGCATCTCAAGTTGTAATCGTTTGAGTTGCATACAATAAATTAAAGCTTGATTATGTTGCATACGAGACAATGTTGTTCAATGCACTTGATTATTTAAACTCGCCTTGAACTCTTGGAGCTGGATGCTTAAGGTATACCCTATTACTACCGACACCACACGACCATCATCATGGTTATTATTGCCAACAATATTATTGTTGCTAATATTTTTTTCCCTTAAAAGTGTGATTCCAAATGAAGTATTGCATTTTGCCATCAAATGCAAACCCATCGACACGTCCAATGACAAGACCCAAACTAAACACACTGTAAACTAACCAAAAAGTGAACAGAATTAAGCTTAATCAGGTAAAAAGAGACTGGAGTCCAATTACCAAATCATCAAGTAAACTCAGTTAAGACATTAAAGAAGGAATATATATATTCACACACACACACACATGTATGTTTGTATACATACATATGTGTGTGTAGGGTAATGTTATAATACACTTAGGTATAACTAAGTTAAGTTACACGCAGTTCTTTTCACCACACAAAAATTTTACTTGGTGGATACAAACAAAAATTAATGTAAGTGGTCCCTACAAGGTGTTTAAAAAATACTTTTTGTGTGGTAGAAAGAGGTGTGTGTAGCTTAACTTAGTTGCACCTATGTGTATTGTAACTCTACACATATATGTGTGTGTGTGTTAGTATTTGACTGGAAAGGATTCAGCCTCAAATCCTTTTGGAAGGACACAAGTCTATCTCTATGTGTGTGTATCAGAAATATGTATATCAGTCGATAGCTGAGAGTCTCTCTCAGCTTGCGGTGACGTGGCACATTATTTACCACACCAATAAATTGCGGCCCTCCTATTGAAATAAGTGAAATTACTAAATGCTCCTCGATAGAAGGTACTTGTCCGACTATTGTTTATTATTATTTTTTCCCTATTTCATTTTCTGCTCGTTATCAGATTTAGGTTTTCCTTTTCCCGCCATAAAGTTTTTTTTTTCTAAAAATAGCTGTTTCCGGATCAGGTGTTTTCTTCTTCTTTTTTTTTTACTTTGCAGACCTAAATCTCCTTTTTTATTTTAATGTCGACGGCGGAGTAGAACACTTCCCCTACCAATTCTTGTCGCCGTCGTCCCCGATCTCTATCTCTCGATCTAAATATGAACCATATATCATCTGATTCAACTTCCTCACAGAATATTGAAAGTATTGAAGGTTTGAGATCTTTGGATGCTGATCAAGATGTTTTTATTTTATCCTTTTTTTTCCCGCAATTTCTTAAATGTAAAAAATTTGTGTAACGTATATGGAACTGCCACCTATATTTCGTTTTACAGAACAATAAAATCACTTTTAAACAATTTCACAGTTTGTTAACTGCGATCTCAGTCGCATTTATTTAATGTAATACTCTAAATTATAAGAAGTGCGATCACAGTCGCAGTATGTATTAAAACTTTTTTTTTCAGAGGTCAAAAGCTATCTTATCTTTACAACTGCGACCTTAGTCGCAGTGCTATTTATTATAGTTCAAATGTGTTATTTTCAATTATTTCTTTTTTATACACTAAATTTTAAGAACTGCGACTTAAGGTCGCAGTATATATTAGTTCAGATGTCTTTTGTCACACATCGTCAGTGGAAACCTTGCCATACAGATAACTGCGACTACAGTCGCAGTTTTTTATTCAGAAGTTACAGATTTCTTTACATCTGTGACCTTGTTCGCAGTTTTATTTATTATAATTTAGACGTGTGATTTTCAATTATTTCTTTTTATTTAATTCAACAATTTGTTTTGTAAGATCTGAATTCACATCTGCGACCTGCGACCTTGGAACCCGAGCCGCTCGCCTTTTGGCCGGGCCATGCCCGGGCCGGGTTTGGCCCGGCCTGGCCCCAGACCGCACCATGCCCGGGCCGGGTTTCGCCCAGCCCGGCCCAATTGACACCCCTCAATCCACCAAACCCCCATCTTGGTCAACTGGGCCCATATCAACAAGATCCCAAATACAGAAACTGTATCTTCAAAAGCCCACACCACCCCTTACCCAGTGGGAGGCCTGCATCTTTTTTTCAGCACTGGCCTGCAACCGGGAGGACCGGGGCCAACCCAAGAGTTTTCTTTGGTGACACACAAATGATTCCCAACACAAAACCCCAGATCTCTCTGGCTCGTATCCGCAGCCAAACTCAATCCAGCTCCAGAAAAGATCTCTCTCTCTCTCTCTCTCTCCCCCCCCTTTCTTACTTTGTTCTCAATTTCTCAGAGCCGGTGATGGGCGATAAGAAAAAGAAGAAGGGGAGGGGTAGGAAGAAGGTGACGCCTGAGCAAATACTCGCATCCACGTACATCAACCAGTGGGTCTTCGGCGATTCGGTCACCCCACTCTCGGCCGACGAGTTTGTGCCGGTTGCAGCTCCCAAGGCTGCGATCGAGCGCGTCGTGTTCGAGTTCCACTCTCATTCTAAATGCAGTGACGGGTTCCTCTCGCCTTCGGCTGTTGTGGAGAGAGCGCATCGCAATGGGGTGAGTCGGTTCGTTATCTATTCTGGTTTTGGTTGGGATGTCTAAAAGGTGGGATTTTGGGGACTTGGGCTGCTCTAGTTTGATTTTTGATGAACAAACTCAAATGGGTGTTTGAAGATTCTTGTTTGTCTTGTGCTAGTTAGATAAAGTTGGGATTTTGGGGAGGGTTTTCTGTTCATATGGGAAATTGAGGGGTGGGTTGCGTTCATTTTGATTTGAAACAAGTGAGCTGGCTCAGTTTGCCAAAATGCTAATCTTCTTTCTTTTTACTCTTTTCGATGTCTTTATTCTCTTCTCAATTCTCAATTCCGGCAACTTTCTCTTTAACTTTTTTTTTTTTTTTGACTGTACACAGTTAAATTGTTGAATTCGTATCTTCTTACGAGTTGAAGTATATCTTAGATCAAACCCGTTCTTTTATACGGTTAATTCAGCAGATCTCTGAGTTTTTGGCCAATATATGCCCTTAAGGAACCATTCAATCACTACCCTCTGTCTTATATCTCATATGGTATTCATTAAATATTGTTAAGAAAATTAAGTAAACACTATGAATTGACTGAAATAATGGATGTAAATATCAGGGAGATGATGTATTATTTTCTAAAGAGAGGTAGGTTATTTGACTCGGTGTATGGGGAGGTTTTCTGAAATTTACCTGTCTTATACCATGTTTCTAGTGAATAATTAAAACATTTTCTGAAATTTACCTGTCTCAAGCCTTAGGACATTCATAAGTTATTGTAACAAGCTTAAAATTTTGTTCAAGTCTGCCTCGTTTAAGCCGACGACAAGGTCTTCAGCTGCTCACATTTTCTTTAACCAAAATAAGTTTTTGAACAAGCTCATGCTAAGCCTCCAGCTTCCCGAGCCCATTTAGAGTCAGGATTTTTGAGGAAGAGAGTCTCCCAACAGTTCAAAGACGCCAAGGATTTTTCTTGCTGCGTCATCTTTTTCGGGAAACTGTTAAACAGATGATGGGGTGTGGGAACTATTAGCTTTTTAAAATCCAAATGTGAAGATGACGTGCTTCTATAGATGTATGTAGTGTTGAGAGTTAGGCGCATGCGTCTGTGTTGTGTAACATGACAACTCTGTCACCAATTGTTGAGATCACACCAACAATCGAGTTATGACACCAACTGTTGTGCACGCCCAAGACTGTGATCGACGTTGCGGAACCATGGCAATATGTAATACTTGCAAAAGAAAACTATTGTAGAGCAAACTAGCAATACTAAGACAAAAGAGTAGAAAAGAATACAACAATTTAACGTGGTTTGGCTCAAACTTAGCCTACATCCATGGAGAGAGAACTTGAGAGAGTTTTATTAATAAACTTGATACAAGAGAGCTAACCTTCCTCTTGATTTTCACAAGAGTATTTATCTTCCTCTTGAATCTCTCTAGATTACAAGAATATTCATTCTTTCTTCATACCATCACTTACTCCTCTCTTTTTGCATTTGCTTCCTCTTCTTTTTGTTGTTAGGAACTAGGTTACAACTTTTATTTATAGAGTTTTACAATACAAATCTTATAAGAGCTATGAGATGATCTTGGCCGCTGATGCTTGAAGAACTTGATCAATCTTTGTAGAAGTTATTTTTTTTAATCTAGAAGAAATTTAGATCCTTTAAATTTTAGAAACAAATATTCATTGAATAGGAACTAATTCCTATTCGAACTCCACCATAAAAGGAACATGAACACGCTAAAAAAGGAAACATGAATCTTGTTTGGGCTACTGGCTGTCGACAGGGGTCTGGTGACAGGCCTGGAACATGTTGAAAATCTGAACTGGATTGCCTCTCTATTGAGTGATGTCGACAACCCTTTGTGTGCAGTCGACCACACATTTTCTTGATCTGCTTATTTTCCCAGTTCTTCTTCTTCTTCTATTTTGATTGGATCTTCTTGAACCATCATCTCTTTTTGAAAACAAGACAAATTCACAACAATCTCCATTTTAACTTGCTTTTCAAGCTTTAGCAAAATACATTGAAAAATTTGAAATTTTACCTTGATTCATTCCTTGATTGTAACTGTACGGTGAAGCCTTTATCCTTGCCCCTCTCCCTGGAGCGTTGGCTGATTAATCGCCATGTCTTAGGCCATCTCGGGCTTTACTCGAATGCACCTTTTCTCTTTCCTGTAACACTTTGACTCGGTTCACGTCCCGTTGCAGTCTTCCTTGAAGCTTCACCTCGTGATGAGCTATCTTCTAAGCTTGTCATTGAAACTCTACCTTGAACTGTGTTTCCTTCTTTCAGTTTGTATATTCCTCCACACTTCTCTCTTTTCAGGATTACCCTATCTCCTTGGTGAACTGTGACGAGCCTTGTTGCACTTGGATCCGGCATCCTTCTTCGTCGAGCACCCTTATGGATATTAGATTGTACCACGCCTCAGAGATATACTGGACCACCTCCAGACGAATCATCCCATCTCTTCCTGTATATTAATTGTCTCGGTGTATATGATCTTGCACGACGAACCATCCACTATTTTGACAATCCCTTCCTTGTTTGCAATCAAGGAGTTGGACAAGTCCTTTTGGGAACATATATGAACCACACTATCAAAATCTAATAACTAGTCTTTATCTGTAGAAGTGTTATTTATGAAATTCGTTAACACATTGCTGTCCGATACACCTTCTGCTATGTCTGCCTCCGCAATTTGCCCTTTCTTCTTCAATCACTTTTGTCGATACTTGCAATCTTTCTTCTAATAACCTTCCTTATGACAAAAGTGACACGTCTTCTATGAACCCATACTTTTCTTTCCTTCTCTTCCTTTCCTTTCCTTTCCATGACCCAAAACTCGATCCTTCTTGCTCAAATTAATTTGGCTTTTCTCCGATCTCATTAGATAAGAGAGTTGACGTTAGCTTCTCCAAGATGAGAGTTTCCTTACCTAAAGCATGGTGGTAATGATATGATCATATGACTCTGGAAGCGAACTGAGAAGTATTAACGCCTTATCCTTCTAGTCGATCTTCACCTCAACAACCAGTAACTCGTTGATGATCTTGTTAAAGAAGTTTAGATGTCCAACGCCGCTATCTCTTTCTTCATGCGTAGCTCATATAGTTGTTTCTTCAAGTACAGCTTATTGGAAATGTTTTTTTGTCATATATAGCGTTTCTAAACTTGATCACAAACTTGTAGCCATTTCTTCATCCATCACGTTGTACATGACCTCTTATGTGAGACATAATTGGATCATTTTTGCCACGTTAAGATCCAACTCCTCCCAAATCTCATCGACATGCCTGCATGTTTTGCTGATTTTTCTTACAGGGTTTTGTGAAGATTATGTTGCACCAACAACACCTTCACCCTATTTTGCCATAGGTCGAAGTTTCATTTGCCATTAAATTTCTCGACCTTAAACTTGCTCGCAAAAATTTCAATCTTCGACATATCGCTTTATCATCAACCTTAAGCTCTGGTATCAATTATTGTGACACGACGACTCTATCACCAATTGTTGAGACCACCAACAATCGGGTTATAACACCAACTGTTGTGCACGCCCAAGACCGTGATTGACGTTGCAGAGCCGTGACAATTTGTAATATTTGCAAAAAAAATATTGTAGAGCATACTAACAATACCAAGACAAAACAGCAAAAAAGAACACGAGAATTTAAAGTGGTTCAGCCCAAACTTGGCTTATATTCACGGAGAGAGAAATTGAGAGTTTTATTAATAAACTTGATAAAAGAGATCTAACATTCCCCTTGATTTTCATAAGAGTATTACCATTACAAGAGTATTCCTTTTCTCTTTTTGCATTGGCTTTGTTTTCTCTTTTTGTTGTTACATACTAGGTTATAATCTTTATTTATTGAGTTTTACGATACAAATCCTATTAGGACTATGAGATGATCTTGGTTGTTAGATGCTTGAAGAATTTGATCAATCTTTATAAGAGTTGATTTTCTTGCGATCCTTTAAACTTAGAAACCAATTTTTATTGAATAGGAGCTGATTCCTATTCGAATTCCACCAGAAAAGAAATTTGAACGCCCTCAAAAAAAAAACATGAATCCTATTTGGGCTATTGGCTGTTGATAGGCCTGTGTCGATAGGCCTGAAGGCCAGTCGAAAATCTGAACTGGGTTGCTTTTCTGTTGAGTGTCGTTGACAGGCCTGTCGACAACCCATTGTGTGCAATCGACAGACCTGTCTACTGTCACACAGTTTCTTGATCTGCTTCTATTTGAAGTTCTTCTTTTTTAATTTGATTGGATTTTATTTGACCATCATCTCTTCTTGAAAATAAGGCAAATTCACGACGTGTGTGTAGGGTGGGGATTTTTTTTTTTGGGGGGGGGGTTGGGGGGGGGGGTGAACATGTGATGCTGAGCCCCTTGTCAAAGTTTTTAGTGTGCCTATTTAGCTAAGTTGAGCTAACTCTGCTCAAGTTCATTGATTTTGATTATTTAAGGGATCTCAAGAGGCTTTTTTTGCAAGCTTATCTCATTTAAGTTATTGACCAAATTTGACTGAGATTTTACCAAGCTAATGTACCCCATGGGTCACTAGATAATAGTAGGAGCAATTAGTGCTTATCTGGTGAATGTAGAAATAGATTTCATAGGGAATTTCCTGAATGTCAAACTCAGAATACTATAGAAATAGTAGGAGCAAAGAAAGAAAGGAGAAGTAGATACCAATATAATGTAAGCAGTGTGTTACTTGACGACAATAATATGATCTGTTGCTTACGTAGTTAGAAATATTAAAAATGTGGGACGGACCTCAGCTTCCACAAAACAAAACTTTTGATTCTTTAACCTTGGTTTTTTTTTTTCCCCCACACTTCAGCATATGTATAGACTAATACAAAAACCTTGAAATTCTATAATTGAACATCATTATTAAGTACTAACTCTATTAAGATCCTTAATAGTAACTGAATTAGACTCTTGGGTTTCATAACTGATTGTAACTGAGGAGCCCAATTAGCTATCCCCCACTATCTTAATTAAGGATACCAATATAAGCTCTGTATATATATCTTGATCTACATCAATTCAATACCATAAGAATGAGAGAAATACTGTTTTGAGAACTTTCTAACCACTAATTAACTGGATTCAAACTAAATGTTATTTTCAGCTGCAGAAAAAATGATACCATTTTATGCATAGGTGGGAAGTCTTTGTTCCTTGATTCATTGGGGGGTGTGTAGATCCATGTGGGTCAGCGAAGAGATTTCCCACCAGGAGCTTTCTTTAAGCTTACTTCGATATCTTGAGAGTCTGGTTCTTAACTTAAGGGACATATATTTTCTTTTATCTTTTATTATAAATAGCAGTTTGTTTTTTGATTATTACTATTCACAACCTTTACATATGATAAACAGTAATACTTCGTCTATTTAAATGAATAAACAGGAATAGGTCATATCATGTCACCTACTTTAGGGATATATATTTTCTTTTAATCTTCCAATGGAGGAGCTTAGTTTGTCCCTGTGTCGACACTCATTCCAAGTTATTATGATATGATACAACTTATTATTATAATATATTCCTACAAAACTTATAATTTAATATGAAAATTTAAGAAACACACATATCAATATGTGCAATGCATATAAAAGAGTATCTGCAAAGGATTCAAAATGCATTCTAGAACTGGAAAAAGAGTATCTGAAGTAATATTATAAAATTAACGACACATTAGAGAAGTTCTCTCAAATATCCATGGAATATCCAAGAAGTATTGCGCCAGATATGTGTCCACGGCTACATGTTACAAGTATCTGTGCCACATATCCAAGAAATTGATGAGTCATCAAATTGTAAGAACCATTGATTCTATCAAAGCACCATGTATAAGCAAGATCTCAGTCTATTGTTACCTTGTTCCCTCCTTGTTCACTTAGGATAATGTTAAAGGGAGCTGGTCTTTAGATCACAATTGTTTTTTTCTGCCAACTCTTGTTGATATTCTTTTAGTAATTTTTGTACACGATCATTTATGAGTTTTATTATAAGTTATTAATTTTATTTTATTAAATGAAAAATAGAATGTAAGTGGACAAAACCATGTGTTCAGAACAGGTGAAAGTTCTTGCTTTAACAGACCATGATACCCTGGCTGGTGTACCAGAGGCCATGAACGCAGCCAAGAAATTTGGCATCAAGATAATTCCTGGCGTCGAAATAAGTGCTGTATATTCTTCAAGGTAACTTGCCTCTGTCCATGCATTAGGAAGATTTTCCAATATCCTGTGGCATCCCTTTTTCTTGCTTTCTATTTTTGTTGAAACAATGAGGTGGATAACTCCCATGCACTTTTTCTCCCTGGATAGGATGCATAATTCTTTTATATGTTGGAGGCAATTGTGGAACCTGTGACCACCATCCCTATCAGAAACAATTGCCTCTACCTACTCTTTTCCAAGTTTCTCTTACCCTGTAGCATATTGTTACACTCCAGATTCTGTTCAATATTTAAATTCTAATTTCCATTCAAATACCGACTGAAAAGGAAAAAAATCATCCTTGTTAACATCTTTGCTGTTCAATACATCATTGTCATGCACCTATAGGGGAGAGCCCGCAACTGAGGAACCTGTTCATATCCTTGCATACTTTGGTGGCTCCGGGCCTGCAAGATACAAAGAATTGGATGCCTTACTGGCGAATATTAGAGATGGCCGTCACCTCCGTGCAAAGAATATGTTATTGAAGCTGAATAAATTAAAAATGCCTCTTAAGTGGGAGCGTGTCTGTAAGATAGCAGGGGATGGTGTGGCTCCAGGAAGGCTTCATGTAGCTCGAGCGATGGTTGAAGCTGGTCATGTAGAGAATTTAAAACAAGCCTTTAGCAAATACCTTTACGACGGCGGACCAGCTTATGCCACGTAAGAATGTTGTCTGTTCCTTGACAAACATTTGAAAAGAAGTTATGTTTTACAATGTAGTATTCTGGTTGTTTTAATCACAGGGGTAATGAACCAGTGGCTGAAGAAGTGGTGCAACTGATTTGCCATACTGGAGGAATATCTGCTTTGGCTCACCCTTGGGCACTGAAGAATCCAGTTGCTGTTATCAGAAGCTTGAAAGCTGCTGGCCTTCATGCTATGGAGGTTTACAGAAGTGACGGGAAGGTTTCAGGTATGGTGTTTGAGATGTGCTTGCTTGCTGCCTGGGGAAAGGGAGGAAACGATAATTAACAATTTCTTTTAGTCTTTTTTGATTACTTAACGAAAGGGAAGGGAGGAAAGATTAAAAAATCAGTATAACATATTATTGGTTAATGAAAATTTACAATTTTGTGGCAGTGAATATGAAAGAAAAGAGTTTACCTTCTCTTTCTTGCTACGATCTGATTTCTTTTCTTACAACTCCCTCCACAACCCAATACAATCTTACTTGAGTAGTTTTGTTCCGTTCTGAGTCAATTTTCTTGCTAGGGCTGTTTTTGATTGAGTACTTGTGTTTCTCTTTTCATGTGGAGTATCTTTCGCTTTTTCAACAGGATTCAGTGACTTGGCTGATACTTATGAGCTTTTGAAGCTTGGAGGATCAGATTATCATGGAAGAGGTGGACATGATGAATCTGATCTCGGAAGTGTTAACCTTCCAATTGTAGCTGTTTGTGACTTTCTGAAGCTTGCTAAACCAATTTGGTGTGGTGCTGTAAAGGACATTCTGTTATCATTTGCTGATGAGCCAACTGAAGTGAACCTGGAGAAACTTACAATGTTTGGAAAACCAAAGAATCTAAATGGTTATCCAGCTAATGGTAATGATATCGTTGATGTGTGCCTATCGTCCTGGCTAACTACTGAAGAAAGAGAGGCCATTGAATTGAGGCCATCAGGTCAAAACTTTCACATGCTCTATCGGTCAGAATGTGTTCCAACTTTCTGTAGTGAGCAGATAACTTTTGGTATAATTTTTTTTGATTAACCAAGCTTGAGTTGTTTTCATAACCGAAGCTGGCTTTTGATAGCCATTTAATGTCTGTCCCAGTCAAGATTACTGATTTCAATTTTGTCTACAGTGGGCGCTACATGACCTTGGAAGCAAAAATATTGAAAGGAAAGTAAAATTCAGTTGTTAAATTTTGTTTGTATCTAGGTATGCATATACTGGTTAGGTGTAAAGTTGAAATATTCATGCTTATTTTGTACTTTGAAAGTGTTGATACTTGTAAGTGATGCTATATGCTCTTTTTTAAATGCAATTTTGGTATTCTATATTGCACAAAGTTTAAATGAAATTGCAGTCATTCAGTTTACACTCTACGCTCTGTTATATATCTATTTGTTGGGAACAATGAAACATGACAAGAAGCATTATGATCCATGTTGTCAACATTGTATACCATGGGGATACAGGGACCCTTGAATGCTGAAGAAAGATTATGTTTTCTGGTGCAGGTACGCTCTTACCATTTTGATAGTCCTGGTTTTGCCATTTAATTTGTTACCTGTTAGTTCATCCCATATGGAAATGAACTATCTCAAATCATGACGCCCGAGGTTTTCTAGCTAAGAACCGAAGCTTGGTTGCACTTGCACCTTTCTAAGTTTTGTTATCTTTTATCTTGAAGTTTTGCTTTTAAAGGGATTTGTTTTCTTTAAAGTTGTTTTAGTAGGTTCATGGTTTATAATGCAAAGGAGTAACTCTATAGATAAAGGGTAGCAGTTCCTTGTAATAATTCATCCAATTTGGAACCATGTAGCCTTAAAAAAGGCTTTTAGGATCTAAATAGATCTTCTTGTGAAAATCCAAGCATCGAGAGAAATAGCCGCTGGCTGACGCATTCTTCCATGAAAGCCTCACTATTTGTCTAATCGAGAGTGGTGTGCAGGAGAGCAGGAAAAAGACCGATAATTTAGAAGTCAGGGGAAACTCTGGTATCGAAATTTGAGAGGATCGGAGGTAGTGTCTCTCTGAATCCTGGATCTCTGTGTCATTGTGTGTGAGAGGTTGGTGAGGCCAAGTCTCGAAAGGTGAACATCATAGTAAAGTCTTTCTGAATAATAGATATAGATGTTGATGCATATTATGTATTATTCGTGTGATTTTGTTGTTGAAGGGAAAGGATTGCTTCAAGAACACTGGTGTGTAGTTTATAATGTTGAAAGATTTAAAAGAAAACACTTCATAATATAAGAGTTGTAGAACCATATGGATGAATGAGTCTATACATGGAAAACTAAGATGGAAGAAGGTTATTTATAGAGGACCTAGTGGTTGTGTTTGCAAAGATTGCACTTGATATAGAAGGTACATGGTGGTTGTGTATGTTAAAGTAAAGAATTAAATGGTGGATATAATTTTCAATTTGGTAATGTATATGACCTTAAAGTAACAAAAACATATTTGGGTAAAGTGTTCCTAATATGTCTCCTTATATTATAATCTAAGGAGACAGCTTAAAATTTCAACATTTCAGTTTTTGTTCATGATCTGACCGCACACTGTCATTTTCATGTACTAAAATATACACATATAAAAAAAATCAAGTGATTTGGAGTTCGTTTACTCATTAATTTAATCGTTCCATTTTGTTCTACTGTTACAAAACATTAATGTTTGAACTCAAAAAAAATAGAGTAAACAAACTTCAAATCACTTGATTTTTTATATGTATACATTTTAAAACATGAAGATGATAATGTGCGATCAGATCATGAAAAAAATCAGGATGTAGTTTTAAGCCGCTTCTTTAGATTGTAATCTAAGGACACCTATTTGGAACACTTTTCTCATGCATATTTACAGATCAAATGACAGTCAAATTGAATTCTCTCTTACTAGGAAGGTAGATAGGATACCATGCTAAGTTTGTGAAGTTATACTGGGAAAAGCATGATCACACAATATAAATTGATGGCTTGTATTAAGAAGTGAAAGAAAAGAACTAAAATTATAATTACTAATCAACCACAAACTAGATCTAGATGGTGCAATTAAAAGGTGTTCTTAAAAATACTTTTTAAGTTGATGATATAAATTATGTCTGTAGTGGCTTGTATAATTGGAGGTGTTAAGTCAGAACATCCTTGCAATATTTCATATGTAAAAAGGGGGTTGCACTGTATATTTATGTAAAATCTAGAACTATGTGAGTGCTCCACTAATTGTTGCCAAGCAGTCATTTCTTTTGTCATCTTGGAAAAGTGCTGAGTACTTGATAAATGATTTGGGATTTAATGTGTTTCCAGTGTCAGTTTGTGCTGTATGATAATCTAATTTCCAACCATATTAGATAGAGAAACGGTTTTTTCAAGTTATTTGTAGTTTGGTTGATCTAATCTTGGTCCCATCTCTGATTAACACCTAATCAAATTTAAATGTGCATGTGATGTTTTAAATGTGCATGTGATGTGGTGATGTTGATAAATGTGCATGTTTCAGTTGAGGGTTAAGTTGGTTGTGAGCGCTTAATACTGTAACGGTTGCTTTGTATGAACTTGATAGCATGTTGCCATTTTGGGCCATAGGCTTCATGATGTGAATATAATGTCCCCACTTTATTTCCAAGGACCATATGATTGTATACTATAGTTTTACTCAAGTTTTTGCAATTAGATTGGTTAGTCTCAGGAACAGTAAATTATTTTTCGTGTAGAAAATTTTGTCTACACACAGTATTATTACCGTTTGTTTCACCTCACCTATTGGATGTCTCAATTTTTGCAAGTGTGGCGAAACCTGGTAGTTAAAGCATGTTCTAAATATTGCAGAAAACATCTGGAATGGTGTTGTACTTGCCAAATTGACATCATTCAGAGGCATGTGATTATTGTTTTAAAATTTTATAAATCAATGTGGTCATTACTTTGTTCTAACCTAAGGCTCTCAGTTCATTTATTTTGTTGTTGCTGGAATTATCTAGATTTTCACATCTCCAAACTGCTTTTATGAAGATTGTGATAAGGTTCTGCTGATCTTATCTCAACTATTCTTCCTCCTTTCCTTTTCAGCCATTTCAGGATAAAGAGAGAGGACATCTGCAGACGAGGCAATTCACATATCAGATGTTGACATTGCTACTGAATGGTGGTAAGAGTCTTGAGCTTACTTGGTTACTTAGAACTTTATCTCATAAATTCTCTCACACCTGCAGTGATAACAATGAAAAATTGTATTTTATGGGTGTCCTTAGAGATTGATTGTTCGGGCAAAGCATGCACTTTTTATATTCTCTGTTAGAAGTCTGTGGTTTGCTATTGTTTCTACTGTTTCCTTTCTCACTGTGCCATGAGAAAACAAAACGTAGTAGAAATATCTAAGAGAAGCTCCAGTCATATCAACTATTAATTAATAATTCATCATTCATGTCCAAATGAGTTCTAAAATATTCCAAAACAATAAAATTATCTAAAAATTACTCAAAATCTTGTTGGAGTTATATCTGCTGGAAATATAAGCTAAATTTTTCGTATTCCGTTTCTCTCCTCGGCTTAAGACACATTGAGTATGATTACAAACTCTGTGTGTTTCAGATACATTGGACAAAACTCTTCATGTAATAAATAAAAACTTTGTATTTTGTGATGCAGTCAAAGGGATGAACCTAATCTATTGCATGAATGTATTTAATTTATTGATTTTCATATTTATCCTTAGCCCTTATATAAAAGCCATGTAACTAGTTGTTTGCATCAAGTTGAAAAATAAAAACTCTTCTTTCTTCCTAGCATATTTCTGTAGCCTCATTTGCTTAATATTTGACATCGAGACTACACACCCCTCTTGTGCTTTAGTTGTTTGCAATCTCGTTGCCTCATCAAAGTGTTCAGAGCCTGGTTAAAAGAGTAATTGGCTTCCAACAACAATATGTTGTAGCGTCAACTTTCTCATTTCACTAGCATGAATTACAACCAAGGCAACATTGAAATGAAGGTGTTATACCAGTCTCAAAGCTTTAGGACACGTTGAAAGCAGAGTTGCAAAATCAATTGATGTAGTAAATCTCCACCCCATGGCACCTTCAAGAATTGAGATGACAAGGTGAAGATGATAAAGCTACAAACTCTTCGTAGCGAATTTGACAAAGTCAAAATGAAGGACTCGGAATTCATTAAAGATTATTTCAATCTGGTTCTTTCTAATGTTTTTACCAATTGAAAGTAAATGTTGAGAAGATTGAAGATCAAAGAATCATTAAGAAGATTTTACGAAATTTGACTCGAAAATTTGAGTCCATTATAGTGGCCATTGAAGAATAGAAGGATTTGTCTACACTATCTGTGGAGAGTTTATTGGGAACACTTTCAATTCCATGAACTCTGGATGAAGCTATATGATTTTACTCCTCTTGAGCAAGTCTTTCAAGCACATATATCTTTTCGAGATGGCTCCGAAGGAAGAAGAGGAAGAGGTTTTAATCTTGGAAGAGGAAAAAGTCTTGTCGTATGTAGAGGTGGAGGCAGACGTCACCAAGCAAGTGATGAAGCCCATGCATCTTCTTTTTCTTACGGAGGAAGATGAAGATTTTCTTTTGAAAATATCCAATGTTTTCAAGAAATGAAGAAGAAGAACTTGGCATGATGGTAATCTACCGCAAGGGAGGCTGTTGGGGATATAAGCTACACTCCTTCGTGTTTCTTTTGTCTCCTCGGCTTCTTAAGGCAAATTGAATCTAGTTACAAACTCTTCATGTTTCGGCTACATTGGACAATACTTTTTATGCAATGAATCAACACTTCATATTTTGTGATGTAGCAAAGGGGATGAACGTAATCTATTGCATGAATGTGTTAATTTTGTGGACTTTCATATTTTTCTTTAGGCCCTATGTAAAATCTATGTATTTAATTGTTTGCATCAAGTTGAAAAATAAAAATTCTTCTCTCTTTCTAGTACATCTTTGTAGCCTCATTTACTTAATATTTGACATCAAGAGTACATATCTCTTCTTTGTTTTGATTGTTTGCAATCTGTTGCCTCATCAAAGTGGCATCAGAGCCTGATTGAAAGAGTATATGACTTCCAACAATAATATGTTGTAGCCCCAACTTTCTCGTTTCACCGGCAAGAATTACAATCAATGTAGCATTCAAATGAAGGTGTTATACCAGTCTCGAGAACTTTGAGACACGTCGAAAGCGGCGTTACAGAACCAATTGATGTAGCAAATCTCCACCCCACAATAACTTCAAGAATTGAGATGACAAGGTGAAGATGATAAAGCTACAAACTTTTCGTAGTGAATTTGATGCACTCAAATGAAGGACTCTGAATCCATTGAAGATTATTTCAATCGGGTTCTTTCTATTGTTAACCAATTGACAATGAATAGTGAGAAGATTGAAAATCAAAGAATCGTTAAGAAGATTCTACGAAATTTGACTCAGAAATTTGAATCTATCGTAGTGCCCATTGAAGAATAGAAGGATTTGTCTACACTATCTGTGGAGAGTTTATTGGGAACACCTCAATCCTATGAACTATGAATGAAGCTTTATGATTCTACTCTTCTTGAGCAAGCCTTTTAAGCACATATGTCTTTTCGAGATGGCTCCGTAGGAAAGAGAGGAAGAGGTTTTAACCGTGAAATAGGAAAAAGTCTTGCTGTATGTAGAGGCGAAGGCGACGGCATCAAACAAGTGATGAAGTCCATGCATCTTCTTTTTCTTATAGAGGAAGATGAAGATTTTTTTGGGGAATACCTAATATTTTCAAGAAGATGAAGGAAAAACTTGGCATTTTGGTAATCTAGTTTAAGGGATACTGTTGAGAATATATATATAAGCTAGACTCTTTCGTATTTCTTTTATCTCCTCGGCTTTTCAAAACACATTGAATCTAATCACAAACACTTCGTATTTTGTGATGCAGATAAGGGGATGAACTTAATTTATTTATGATGCATGAATGTATTTAATTATATTGATTTTCATATTTATCTTTAAGCCCTATATAAAAGCCTTTTCATCAAGTTGAAAAATAGAAACTCTTCTCTCTTCTTAGTACATCTTTGTAGCTTTATTTGCTTAATATTTGACATTAAGAGTACACATCCCTCTTGTGCTTTGATTGTTTACAATCTCGCTGCCTCATCAATATGCAACTTTAATTGTTTGATTAATGCATACGATATTTACACATACAGATATTAATGTAGATTAAAGATGCATCCTTTTATGATTTTTCAAAAGTTTCATCTTTGCTTCTAAAAAAATTGGTTTTTTTTTTTTGTTTCTCTCTCTTGTTTTTAATCCTATGTGATGTATTTTCTAATACTTGCGAACCGAACATATGCAAATGCATTCTTAGAAACATAGGGAAAAGACAGAATATCAGTAAAATTCAACAAGAGGAAACAGGACCACAAGTTATTTGTCACTCACTTGTGCGTGTAAGGTCACAAATTTTATTTTTTTTAGAAAATAAAGTTTAAAATCTAACTAAATTCCTAAAATAAAATCCTAAACTCCTGAGAAGTATACATTCGGTTTTTCTACTTTTATGGAGGTGCATTGTTGTTTCTCAATCCTCGCTAGCCATTACCATCCTTCTTGTATTTTTCTCTGCAAGGGTATGTATAAAAGTTGATAACTAACAAATATTTGCTGCAATGACAAGACTCCTTGATTGAGGATGAGTTTTGTTGTATCCAAGTTGATACCTGATGGAAAATTTTCATCTAAGAGCTCAAACCTTATAAAAGCTTACCTCCGAGAATCACAATTGTGTTTGGATTCATGAAAGTGGGAGGAAAAATGTGAAGTGGAAAGTGAGAGTGTAGTGAAAAATTGAGATTTGTGAAATAAAATTTTCGGTGTTTGGTAATATGAAAGTGTAAGTGAAAAAATATATTGTGTTTTTTAATTTTTAGTTAGTAACGTAGAAGTGAAAGTGAAAAAGTTGACTATAAAATAATTTTAAATTAAATATTATTTCTAAAGTATTATTTTTGAACTGTAATTAGACTGCAAGTGAGATTTATATGACATCAAAATTAATATATTAAACTATAACTTATTACAAGTGAGATTTACATAACCACAAAATTAACTGTAACATCTTGAAAGTGGTAAAATAATAGTGTAAAAAGAAAAAGGAAAAAAAAGAGAGATTTCTCATTTTCCATTTTCGATTCAATACAAGTAAGAAAAATGAGAAGTAGAATGACAAATGAGTTTTTCACTTCTCATTTTTCTTTCACTTCCATGAATTCAAACGTAAAGAACCAAAAGTCCAAAGATTAAGTGAAATTGCAACCCACAACAAGAGACTCAAAAATCACTTGCCTTTTTCAGTGAAGAGTACGGTGAAATCTTTAGAAGACCATTATCCTACAATGAAATCTCTAGGACAGTGCTTGTGCCTCTCAACAAGTAGGATAGTTGTGGGCCCTCTTCATCAACTTCAAATGGGCTTATCAAACCGTTCTTACGAAACAACCGTCATTAACGGCTTAGTAAGCGTTCCAACAGAACAAGGGTAATTTTTTTTTTTTTTTTTTTGCCCTTCAAAATGACAAATGAGATTTAAGGGATAGTTAAGGTATTGATTTTTTGGAGGGTACTTTTTTTTAAAGTACTGGGGATTTGCAGGGATTATAAGTGAAAACCCTTAAAATAAAATAAAATAAAATTTAAAACATAATAGAAATAAAAACAAATAAACTAAAATTTAAATACTACAAGTTATTAAAATTTAAAAAGTATGTGCATCATTGCAGATATATGCTCTTTATTGTGGAAATGGTTTATTGATCATAATTGTGGATGTCCTAAACCCGTAAGAATGAGCATTGAGTTAAAAGCTAAGAGGAAGAAATTACAAATCTGCCCAATTTATTTGGATTTAGGATTCCACGTACCCACATGCATTTAAGTCCATGCTCCATCCAAGTCAAATGGACAATCGGTCTTCTTCAGCTAGCGGTCCCAATTATCAACTCTCAACAAGACGGACCCCGTGTAAAGTTTTGATTTGGTTTGATTATCGAATAGAAGTCTCGACCAGTTCCAGGTGAGAGGTAAGAAGTAGCCGGAAAAAAGGACCCGATCTATCGAGATGCAACGTGATTGTCGCTCAAGCAACTGTAGAAGCAGACACAGTGAAAGTCGTGTGCAACAAATAAAGTCTTAAGATTGAAATCAGTGCTTTCAAAGAAAACTCTGCATATGATGCACCTACCGAATTATTCTCATTTTTTTATTTTTGAAAGAAGACAAAAGAAATTCACATTCTATAGATGAGTGAATAAATGACTAGAGCCAAGGACTCCAATTCATTCTGGTAAAAAAAAAAAAAAGAGAAAAAAAAAAAAGGCACACAAGCACAAGTAAGCCCAGTTTAATTCCTACATATGTTCCTTTTCTAAAAGCACCAAGTTGGACATAAGCTATGGGAAATCATAGGAAATTGAAGAGAGATTCTTGAATACCGTGATATTGGTTGATACCAACAGATGCAGGAGATTTAGGGTTTGATGTCACAAAGTTGAAATACCGTTTTATGCCATATAGGAGTCTAAAGAATAATTATTTAATAGTCAAAAGTTTCAAAGTGGACAACCCTAGTTGTCAAAATTAAGCTAAAGCTAAAACTCTATTCTTTTTTAAGTCCAAAATAGAAATCTTATCAATTAGAAGAAGTGTTGAGTGGTTGATTTGGATTTGGCTTTTATTGAAACCATTATAATGAACCATATAATATGTGTGAAGCTCTTTTATTGCATTACAATATTTCTTACATTGGACTCATAACTTGGTACAGTGAGTAATTTCAAGGAAATTTATCCATGCAGTAAAATATGTGAGATTAACTAATAAATTGTACAAATCAAACCAGTACAAATACAGAGATTTACGTGAAAATTCAAAAAAGAAAAAAACCGCGGAGAGAGAGAATTCCACTATAATTCAAGAAAATTACAATAGTGGGTGGTCTTATCTATAAATTAGGGTTTCTCTGGTCTGAATTGACCTCCTCCTTCACGCTGGAAGGGGCATGTTATTTATACATGTTGCTATTTATACAGATAGTATTTGGTGGATAAGGCTGTAGAGTTCAACTCTATTTAAAGATCTAATCGCTTATCTCAGAGACTGTTGAACCAAATATCTTGATTTGAACTGGATGAACGAGTGTTTATCTTTATTTGGCAGTCTGCGTCCAGCTGTAGATATTGTTGATCTGTTCCCGAATTGTAACCATCGGGTTTGGTGAAGATTTGGCTTAGAGATAGAGATTCTCATAACTAATTCTATCAACTTCTCCTGAACTGCTTGGAGTTTGAATTGGATGGAGACTCCTGTTCAGAGGTTCTGAAAGCCGCCACTTATCACTCGCTTATTTGAGGCTAGTTAGAAATTGACTACTACACTTGGGTTTTAATTGAAATATTAAATAAGATCAAGTTCAGTGTAATAGGAAGCGGAAGGTGGGGAAAGGCACTGGGCCTTGCGCCCAAACCTAGCCGCCTAGGCTAACGATTAGACGATTACTCGCTACTTAGGAGAAAAAACCTTTTCCTTATTTTTTCTGAATTAAAATTAAAAATAACAATGCAAAAGTTACTTACCCCTGAGTTGCCGCCAAGCTCTGAAGGGTTTCTCGCCATTCGGCGGAGCTCTAATGGCCTCGCTACCTTCGTCAGAGGTGAGGGTTTAAGTTATACAAAGTGGGTCCTAACTGAAGGACTTGGGGCACCATCCCAAAAGATTAGCTTTCTAGGTGGAGTTACCCAAATCCTTATATACCCAAGACCATTCCCACGTCTCGCTGATCTGGGACTATTTGTTCGACCCAAATCTCAACAATTCCCCTCAAACAAAGAGTCTCCCTAATCGGCTAGACACGTGGGGATGGTATTGGGTATATAAGGATTTAGGCAACTCCACCTAGAAAGCTAATTTTTTGGGATAGTGTCCCAAGTCCTTCAAGTGGTATCAGAGCATCCCAGGTTCTTTGTGGGATCATCTGGTGATTCCAAGGGCATCAGTTGCTGATTGGCGGAGATCGTGTGTCGATCTCGGATCCGTATTGGGACTGTTTGTGGGATCGTGTGTCGATCTCAAAAACAGCATGTGAAGTGCTCAAGGAGTCAATTCGAGGGAGTAGATTTGTTCAGAAACTCTTCTAGGATTTCGTAAGGAGGTAAAGATTTCATCTTTATCAAATTTGTTTCATCTAACCCCGTTTGTTTCCACATTTCTTTGAGGATCTAGTCAAAGAGATGGCTGAAGAAAGTACATCGGTGAGAACCATGAATCTGCATCCGAGGATTGATGCGGTGAAATTTAATGGCACGAACAACTTTGGTATGTGGAGGTGCGAGGTGCTGGATGCACTGACGGCTTCAAATCTCGAAAACACTTTACGATTGGAGAAGAAGCGAAACACAACCACTGAAGAAGATTGAGATAAGATGAACCGATCAGCGTGTGGCTTAATCAGGTCATGTCTAACACAAGATATCAAATACCTTGTGTTACACGAAACATCTGCGAGGTAGTTGTGGGAGATCCTAGAGAGAAAGTATCTGACTAAAAGTATTGAATTCAGACTACAGTTGAAGAGTAAGCTGTATGGTTTTCAGATGAAGAAAGGATGCTCCGTCAATGAACACTTAAATCGCTACACAAAGCTTCTTACGGATTTAGTTAATGTGGATGTGGAGGTCAATGAAGAAGATAAAGCGGTAATTCTCTTGAACTCTCTTCCTGTAGAGGAGTATGAGACTTTTACTTTAACTTTCATAAATGGTAAACAATCCCTTAACTATCATGAAGTTTCGTCTGCTCTGATTAATTATGAGACGAGAAGAAAAGAAAGACAGTCTTCTCAGGCAAGCACATCAGCAGAGGCATTAGCAATAAGAGGCAGAGGTTCATACAGGAAGGGCAAAGGTGAGCGAGGGAGATCGAAGTCCAGGCTAGGTTATAGAGATCTGAAGAAGAACCAGTGTGCCTTCTGCAAATAATTAGGGCACTGGAAAGTTGACTGTCCAAAGGCCAAAGGGAAGAAGAAGGAGTCAAAGACTGAGACAAACCTTGCAAAAGTGGTCAGTACTCAAGTCAGTACCTCACAGGCAGGTAGATCAGACTCGGACTCATCGGTATTCTCGTTCTCTGTCACTACTCCTATCATTGGCTACTCAGGAGAAATTGAGTGGATATTGGATACCGGTGCTACATACCATGTGCGCCCGAATAAGGATTGATTTTCTAGTTTTGAGAAGGTAGAGGGATGTTCAGTTGTTATGGGCGACGATCATCCATGTACCATGGAAGGTGTAGGAATAATCTAGATCAAGATGTTCGATGGGATGATATAAGAACTGAAGAAAGTGAGGTATGTACTTCAACTGAAGAGAAACCTTATTTCTATTAGAGCTTTGGAGACATTGGGTCTTGTGGTATCAATAAAGGATGGAGTCCTCAAGATGATCAAAGGCTCGATGGTGGTGCTAATGGCCGTTCGTCAGAATAATCTTTACTACTTGAAGGGTAGTATTGTTACAAGGCAAGTGGCTACTTCTACTGATTCAGATGAAAACTCAACCAGGTTATGGCATATGAGGCTGAGATACACAGGTGAAAAGTCTTTGCAAGCTCTTGCAAGACAAGGATTATTGAAAAGTGCCGGAACTTGCAAGCTGAAATTTCGTGAACATTGCGTCATCGGAAAGAAGACCAAGGTGAAATTCGGCACAGTAACTCATTGCACCAAAGGGATTCTAGATTATGTTCACACTAATATTTGGGGACCTACCAAGACTGCATCAATTGGAGGTAACCACTACTTTGTGACTTTCATTGATGATTATTCTAGGTGATGTGGGTATATACCATGAAGCACAAAGGAGAAGTCCTAGAATTTTTGTGAAGTGGAAGAAGAATTTGGAGAGAAGTATGGGAAGGAAAATCAAGGTCCTCCGTTCAGATAATAGAGGGGAATATAAGTCAGATCCTTTCCTTAAGCTATGTCTTGATGAGGGCATAGAAAGGCACTTCACAGTGAGGGAAACACCGCAACAGAACGGGGTAGCAGAAAGGATGAACAGGACTTTGCTAGAGAAGGTCCGTTGTATGTTATCTAATGCCAGTTTATCGAAGAATTTCTGGGCTGAGGCTTTGGCATACGCTTGCTATCTTGTTAACAGGTTGCCTTCGTCTGCGATAGGAGGGAAAACTCCTCTAGAGGTTTGGTCAGAAAAAACTGCTTCTAATTATGATTTGCTAAGGGTATTTGGTTGTCCAGCCTATTATCATGTTAAAGAAGATAAGCTAGACCCAAGAGCAAAGAAGGGTTTGTTCGTCAGTTTCAAGAAGGGAATCAAAGGATTCAAGATCTGGGATTCTACGGACAGGAAGTTTATTTTCAGCAGAGAGTCACATTTGATGAGGCTTCAATATTGAAGCCTAAGATCTCTCAGCAGGTGGAGATTATAAAGACCAAAGAAGTATTGCAGCAGGTGGAGAATGATGTTAATCCACTGTCTCTAGAAGGTTCAACATCTTTGAGGATCATGCCTAAGGTGACACAAGGTAATGATCAAGTAGCAAAATAGATGCTGATGTTGATGAGGATCAAGAACAGATCATGGGTGATGTTCTTGATTCTAGTGCAGTTAAAAGACTAAGGAGAAACACGCGTAAACCAGATTGGCTCACTACAGATATGGTTGTTGCTTATACTCTTCCGGTCGTTGAAGAGGCTATCCCGTCCACCTACAGAGAAGCTGAAATCAGTTCAGAGTCGAAGATGTGAAAAGATGCCATGGAAGAAGAGATGAAGTCTCTATACAAAAACGACACTTGAGAACTTACAAGGTTACCCAAAGGAAAGAAGGCAATTGGCTATAAGTGGGTGTACGCAAAGAAGCAGGGATCTCTTAAAGAAGATATGGTGTGCTATAAAGCAAGATTGGTAGTAAAAGGCTATGCACAAAGAGAATGATTGACTACAACGAGATATTTTCTCCTATTGTAAAGCATTGCTTGTAATTGTATTGATTACTGAATCAATAAAGAAATCTCTTTTCCTTGCCCCGAAGACGTAGGCAAAATTGGCCGAATCTCATTAAATCTTGTGTTTGATTTTTCTTCCATGTTTTTATTGTTCTTGCTATTGGTAGTTCTCCTCTATTGCATCTGTGGCTTAAGGATCCTCAAAGAGTTTGTTAATTTGCGCACAACACTAACCTGACCCACTTAGTATAAATCACTTAGGGTTACTCTCCTATTTTTCGGGAGTAAGTAGTTGTGCTCCAAACGACAACGATGGTTATGCTGGCCTTTGACGAAGGTAAAGGCTTTTGCTCTTTGAATCTGGCCCCGTTCGGTCATGCGATCGACTGACCAGAGAGTTCACTCTCTGGTTCTGGCCTCGGTCGACCGAGCGATTGACCGTTAGGCAATTTGTCTTGGGCGGTCGGCCTGTAACTTCACGGTCAGAAATCTGATTGTTGGCCGGTCGACTGGGCGGTCGACCGATAGGTCAATTTTGACTTGCTCTGAACCCCAACGACTATATTTTCAGGCGCTATAGATATGAGTCCTTTGATGCCAGTTTAACTAAGATTTTTAAGAGAAATTTTCCCATTTTCTCAAGTTTTTTTAGCAAAGTTTTCAAAAGAAGTTCTAGTGTCAAAACTCTTATCTTTATTTGTTTCACAGTTTTTGGAAAATAAAAAAAATAAGTCTTTGAAAATTTAGTTTTGATCTTCATTTTCTTATCTATTTAGAAGTTTTTCCCAAGTGTTTTCTTTAATATTTCTTTTCCAAAATACTTTGTTTTTCTCACATAATTGAGCTCTCTCTCACATCTATCTTTAGGATCTTTGTATTGTGAGAAAATTGTTTGTGATCCTTTGAGATCACCAAGAGAGAGTTTGTGATCATTGAATCACTAAGTTTTATTTCCTTTACTTTGTGTTAGGCTTTATGCCTTCCCTCTTGTGTCGAGGTGTTTGTATTTGAAAGAGGAGTTGTGTACCCTGGTGTTGAGTTGTAATTCCTCAGTGGAGGTCCCTTTGTGGAAGGTCCTGTGTGGACGTAGTGGAAATCCTTATGTGTGAAGGTAGGACGTAAAGCAGTGGCTCGAATCTCGAAGTATATCTTGAGTTTGCGTTTGATCCACTATCTCTCAATTCTATCTCTCTTATATCTTACATTATTTTACATTGTTTATATTCATATGCTAGATATTATTTGTGTGTACCCACACTTGTGTTCAACCATGAGAGCTTATTAAAGCAGTTCAACTCTTAATCTAGAGGAATTTGGAAGACTAGTTTCAGAGCCCTTCATCGGAAATTCGGGCTTACACATAGTGTGTTTGTAATTTAATTTTTAATTCCGCATCATTTGTTTTAAATTAGCTAGTATACCTATTCACCTCCCCTCTAGGTGCACTTTCATAGATGAAGTGCTAATCAAATGCGGAATTAAAAAACTTTTACACTAATGAAAGTATTACACAAAAAATAACCAAAGAGTGAAGCCGAATTCCCAATGAAAGGCTCTAGAACTTCTCATTAAGATATCTCTTGATTAAAAGTTGAGGTGCTTCAATAGCTCTCTTGGTTCAATACAAGTGTATGCATAATAACAATTCAGCTTTTATTCCCAGTGAAGGACTGCGATTTTGAATCAAAATTCTCATATCAGTTTTGCCAACATCAGCAGACTCTCGTTCACCGACATCGAATGATGCATAATGCTTTTCAGATCTAAAAATCACATCGATCACAAACACAAATGAAAACTCATCGCGAGCACGAACAAACGAGATCTGTAAAGGTCGATTCCCAAAAAAAATGGGTTCGCGGGCTCCGCCCCCTGAGACCCCTTAGAGGGGGTTCCCCGCCTCTTCCAACTTCTATGATGACATGACTGCACAGGTCAATTCGTGAATTACTCTGTGTTGGGGTCAGGGTTAAAGGGGGAGCAACATCAGGGATGATGGAGAAAGGTAAAAGAGAAAATAAAAATACATAAAGAAGTGATAGTTGAGAGGAATTAATTTATGCTGACGTGATCAGACTGTAGCGGATAAAAATAAAGGGGTGAGTTTTTTCCTAATTATGAAGGAAAATAGGTGGTTGTAGCGAAATTGCCATTAGATTAATTATTTCTCATCTATTACAAAATAAATTTCTCATATATTCCTATCAATTTGTATCTTCCAAAGTTTTCAATGAAGTTAAGTTTCTTATTTGAAAATAGAAGAAAATTGAAAAGAAAATAATTTTAGGAATATTTCACAACAGCCGTTTGCTTTGCTTCATAATTAAAAAAAAAAACTGAGCGTCATAATTTGATTCGCTATAGCCTCATTCACGTCAGCATGAGCTGATTCCTCCCAACTATTATTTGTTTATATATTTGCATTTTCTACACTTCAATCTTGACCTCGATACAGAATATTGGTCAACCTGCATGGTCAAGTCGCCTAGGAGTTGGAAGAGGGGCTGGGAGCCCCTTCTCGGGGTCGGAGCTTATGGAATTTTTTTTGGATCAACATTTTTGTAGATCTCATTTTGTTCGTGCTCGCGATTAGTTTTGTTCTTCTTTAGATATGGAAAACATTAGGGATCATTCGATGTCAGTGAAAGGGAAGTCTGATGATAATGACGATGTTGATATGAGGATTGCGACCCATGATCGTAGTCCTCTGTGAGGACTGACTCAGAGATAAGGTATTTTGTGAGAAATGTGATCATGGTGGCAATCCTCACGAGAACGCGAAAATAGGACATTTTGTGAGAACTGCGATAAAATAGGGCATTTTGTGAGAACTGCGACTATGGTCGCAATCCTCTTTTAGGACTGCGATTATGGTCACAGTCCTCTAAAGACTCAAATATAGGAATTTTTTGTGCAATCATGGTCGCAGTACTAATAAAGAGGACTGCAATTATAATCAAAATCTTATAAAAACTCAGAAACATGACATTTTTGTGAGGGCCGCGATCATGATCGCAGTCCTCATAAATAGTGCATTTTATGAGGATTGCAATCATGGAAATAGGGCTGCGATCATTTTGTGAGACGATCATGTCGCAGTCCTAAAAATAAGACATTTTTATGAAGACTGTGATCATAGTCGCAGTCCTCCATACCGTGATTATTTTGTGAGGATTGCGATCATAGTCACAGTCCTAGAATATATGACATTTTCAAAGTGGTTCGCTTTTTTTGAAGCTATTACTTATGGGCTTTTTCATCCTTCGCTACTGATGAGCGCTTTAGTGGTTGACAGGTGTGCACACATCTTACTTTAAAAAAAAAAAGGCGGTTGAAGCAAATAAAATTATGAAGCTGAATTTTTTCTAATTACGATTCGACATAGGGGGTATAGCGAAATGCCCCATATTTTTAATCCTCTCTTTTGAAGGAAAAAAAGAGTACCTTCTCCAATAGACTTCTCAAAATAAGAAAAGGGGGAAAAAAATTTTCTCCAACAATATTTTCAAATTAATACTAAATTAAAGATATTTAAATTAATAGTAAATTAAAGGTTCAAGATTCATTATGGTTTATATTTTATTTACAAGAAATATATAGGTGAGAAACTTATTGTAAAGTTAGATATTTGTCAACTATTTGAAAAGAAAACTATACATAAAATACTTACTCATAAATAATTTAAACTTTGAGAGTGAGATTTCAAATCTCAACAAACCCTCAACCAGAGTCTTATCTACTTAACTTCTATTGAGATAAGTGTTATCTACTTAATGGAGCGAATATACAGCCAGAGCTTTAAACTAAATTTATTTTTATGAAGTTATATTAAGATAGTTTATCTTTGTATCTAAGTTTATTATGTAACGCGTGTGTACGAGAAAGGAACATAGAAGAGAAAAAATAATATCATAAGAATATTATCGGAAAAAGAAAACAAAAACTTCACAAGAAATATCCAAAGAAATAAGATATTGAGCATTCGGTCAAGAATTTCAAGAAAAGGAGTAAAAAAAGGAACCACAACAATGAAAAAGTATCCTGAAAGAATAAGACGTATCCTAAAAGAATAAGATAATACTATTTGTCTGAAATTAAAAGAAAGAATAAAAAAAAAAAGCAAACAGATCTGTAGGAAATTTCGGGGCAGCATGGGTTGGAAAAGAGATTACCCGAGTACCCGCTTCTGTTTTCCCTTATCCAGTTAATTCGGACAAAAAACGAAATTAAAAAAAGCGGAGTTTCAGAACGCCAAAGCACGACTCAATTCTTAAATCGGAAATCTTAGGCAGATAGAAACTTAAAACTCCGAAGCAGGACTCAATTCTTAAATTGAAAATCTTACGCTGATAGAAACTTGCGAATCACAACCGTTCATCTGTCAAGCTATGAAGCAAAAAAAAAAAAAAAACACAGTAACGCTGTTTGTACTGTTTTTTATATTATATTAATTATTATTTTATAAATTATAAATTATATTCGCATAAATTGTTTCGAAACGTCAAAGCACGACTCAAATCTTAAATCGGAAATCTTAAGCAGATAGAACTTAAAACTCCGAAGCACGGCTCAATTCTTAAATCGAAAATCTTACGCAGATAGAAACTTAAAACTCCGCACGGCTCATTCTTAAATCGGAAATCTTACGCAGATATAAAAACTTATGAATCACAGCCGTTCATCTGTACAACTGTAAGTCTGTAACGCTGTTTGTACTGTTTTTTATATTATATTAACTATTATTTTATAAATTATAAATTAATATTCTCATAATTTGTGAATCCTACTCCCATTAATTATTAGCTTAAATCACAACTCATGCGGGAGTCAAGTCATAAGAAGAACCGGGACCCACACATCTCAGTTGGGACCCACGAACATCCGCATCCAGAGGGCGGTGCTTGAGCCGACCCGCCTCTTATCCAACCCGAGATAAGGAGATGCGACGCCGTTGACTTGACGGCACCGTCAACGACGTGGCGGGAACACCCTCCCCCACGGCATCCGCCATGGCCCGCAAAGTGGACCCACAGAAGAATTCCCAGGCCCACAATTAACAGCTGGCAACTGGTGGTGCCGACATGGAATGACATAGACATTTCTGGCAGCAGAGTGCCGTCACCGATACGGTGAGCTTAGGCGAGCAAAGAGCATTGAGGCAAACAGCCGGTCTGTAAGTTCTGGTATTTAACAGGTGGGTTTAAGTAAATCATCACCGAAGAGAACATGAAGGTTATTAATAATTGATTGCCCGGAGCCCGTGTTCAAAAGGGCGAACGCATCAGGTTCCGAAGCAACGAGTTCAATTTCACTCTCTCGCAGTTGGGGCATTCTATAGATATATTTTTCAGATAATTGATCAGTATTATAACAAGATATTTTGCTTGATCAATATTATTACAAGATATTTTACTACAAGATATTTTTTTTTTTCAAATAATTGATCCGTACTATAAGATATTTTTACTACAAATTAATTTTCAGATAATTAATCAGTACTACTACAAGATATTTTTCAAATAATTGATCAGTATTATTACAAGATATTTTACTTGATCAGTATAATTACAAGAAATTATTATAAGATATTTTACCACAAGATATTTTTCAGATAAGTGATCAGTATTATTACAAGATATTTTACTACAAGATTTTTTTCAAATAATTGATCAATACTACTACAAGAAATATTACTACAAAATATTTTTTTTTCAAATAATTGATCAGTACTACAAGATATTTAACTACAAAATAATTTTCAGATAATTGATCGGTACTACTATAAGATATTTTTCAAATAATTGATCAGTACTACAAGATATTTTACTACAAAATAATTTTCAGATAATTGATCAGTGCTACTACAAAATATTTTACGACAAGCTATTTTTTTCAGATAATTGATCAGTACTACTGCAAGAAATAGTATCTGATTAACAAACATATTTTACAAGTTTTTACTGTATTTGATCTTTTACATTTTAGCGTAACGCGAGAAGATTACCTCTTAATTCATTAAAGATGGGAATGAATGTTTTCAAGTATTTGACACAAGATTCGTCTTAAAACTGCTTTTGCCTCAAAGTCTAGACAAAATTATTTGCAAATCTGATAAAGATTCCGACCCAACACCCCCCACAACCCCTCACCCAAAACACACACACCCCCCCCCCCCCCCCCCCCCCCCCCCCAACACCCACACACACACACACACACACACACACACACACACAAAACAACTTTTTCGAGAGAAAACACCAATAGGTTACCCCACATGCAGTAAAGAGATTTACAAAGGAAAAAATATATGTTCCGAAAATACAAAAAAAAAGTTTTTTTCCCATATTGTCACCTGAAATCTTTGGTAATTTCGTGTTCACCCCCTTCAAATCTTTATATTTCGATATTGACACCCCAAATCTTTTAAGTTGGTAAAAAAACTCCCCACCATTAGTTATTCCGTCTATATATTTAAATATTCTTGATATATTCCTTTTTTACTTCAAATATCATAAAATACTATCTAAACTGACCAATATACTCTTTGTAATGATCCCAGATTTTAAGTATCAAATTAAATTAATCCATTTCATAATCTTCTTAATCATCTCCAAACTTATCAAAAATTTGACAGCGTCTTCTTTATAATAATAGTCTATCCTGATACAACATATAATTTCGGCTTGACATCGCCTATATATAAATTCTTAAACTCGGATAATATGAATTCAACTCAACATTCAATCTCAATAACAAAATATAATCACAAACTCAAAGGTACACCCCTCGGTACCATATTCCACTATAAAACCAATTCAAACCCTTATCCAGATACAACTAGAACTCATGTATTTATATATATTCTTGAATCTGTTGAGAGAGAGGAGAGAGAGAGGAGATGGAGGAGATGGAAAAAGATAGCACAGAGATCGGACGACAAGGGAATAAGGAACGGCGCATGGAGCAGGCAATTTGTGCTCCCGGTCGATGTCCCGGTCGACCGGTAGAGGAGGCCGGTCAACCGGCTCGGTCGACCGGCGTGCACGGGCGTGCACAGGTTGGAGCTGTCGACCGACCCTGGTCGACCGACTGAAGGAGACTCGCTCTCGGGTAGGCGCGGTCAGCCGGGCCGGTCGACCGTGGCATGGGTCGGTCGACCTGCCGGTCGACCGACAGACGCGGCTGGAGTTTCCTTTTAGGATTCGAATTCCTTTTCTGGTGGGATTGAATCCAACCTGAGTTCCATAAATTCAGGGACTCTGTGGCTATAAATAGGGGCTAGAGGACTCATATATTGTATCCCTGAAAATCCCCAAGAGAAATCCCTTGCCCCCCTCAAGAATTCTCTCTTGTAATTGTTTGTATTGATTGTTAAATCAATAAGATCTCTCTCTCCCTTGCCCCGAGGACGTAGGCACATTGGCCGAACCTCGTTAAATTTGTGCGTTGATTGCTTTGCTCTATTGGTGGTTGTTCCTGCTGTGTTGATTGTTTCTCCGGCTGAATCGAGTCTCCTCCTGGAGGGCGGATTCCTCAAGATCAAGTGAGGGTTGTTGTGTCTCTTCTTCCGTAAACCGCTGCGCACAACGAGTGGGTGTCTGGGGGCCACAACAAGTGGTATCAGAGCATCCCAGGTTCGACGTGGGATCATCTGTTGATTCAAGGGCATCAGTAGCTGTTTGGCGGAGAACGTGTGTCGATCTCAGAGCAGCGTGTGAAGATTACTCAAGGAATCAAGTTGGTGGAGTAGATTGCTTCGGGAACTCTTCGAGGGTTCCGCGTGGAGGTAAATATCTGGTCTTTATCTAGTTGTTTTATCTAACTCCGTTTGTTTCCATATTGGTTTGAGGAATCAGTTGAGAAGATGGCTGGAGAAAGTACATCGGTGAAATCCATATATCCACATCCAAGGATTGATGTGGTGAAGTTCAACGGGACGAACAACTTTGGTATGTGGAGGTGTGAGGTTATGGATGCGCTGACGGTATTAAACCTCGAAGACACTCTACGGTTGGAGAAGAAGCGCGCATCAACGACGGAAGAAGATTGGGACAAGATGAACCGTTCGGCGTGCGGCTTGATCAGGTCTTGTCTGACACAAGATATTAAGTATCAGGTGTTGCATGAGACATCTGCAAGGCAGCTGTGGGAGATCCTGAAAAGGAAGTATCTGACGAAGAGCATAAAATCGCGATTGCAGTTGAAGAGCAAGCTCTATTGGTTTCAGATGCAAAGAGGATGCTCCGTCAATGAGAACTTGAACAGTTACGCGAAGTTTCTTACAGATCTAATTAATGTGGATGTGGAGACTAGTGAAGAGGACAAGACGGTAATTCTTTTGAACTCTCTTCCTAGGGAAGAGTATGAAGCCTTTACTCTTACTTTTCTCAATGGGAGACAATCCCTTAACTACGATGAGGTGTCTGCTGCACTTGTGAATTATGAAGCAAGAAGACAGCACCGACTGTCTTCTTCGGGAAGCACAAAAGCAGAGGCATTGGAGGTAAGAGGCAGAAGTTCCAATAGGAAAGGAAGAGATGATCGGGAGAGATTAAAGTCCAGATCAGGCTTCAGAAATCTGAAGAAGAATCAGTGTGCCTTGTGCAATGAACTAGGACACTGGAAAGCTGAATGCCCGAAGGCCAAAGATAAGAAGGTGGAGTCTAAGACTGAGACAAATCTTGCAAACTTGGTCAGTACTCAAGGCAGTACCTCACAGGCAGATGGATCAGACTCGGACTCATCGGTATTCACTCTCTCTATTACTACCCTACTGTTTGTAACTCAGATAATGCTGAGTGGATCTTGGATAGCGGAATCACCTATCATGTGTGTCCGAACAGGGCCTGGTTTTCTAGCTTTGAAAAGCTGGATGGATGTTACACGGTCATGGGGGATGACCATCCGTGTAATATATAAGGGATGGGTACAGTCCGTATCAAGATGAATGATGGAGAGTACGGGAATTGAAGGAGGTGAGGTTTGTACCTCAACTCAAAAGGAATCTTATCTTTGTTGGTGCTTTGGAAGCATTGGGTCTGATGATATCTGTTCGAGATGGTGTTCTCAAGATGTTCAAAGGCTCGATGGTGGTGATGAAGGGCGTCCGCCGGGACAATCTCTACTACTTGAAGGGTAGTACGGTTACAGGTCGGGTGGAGACTTCTAGTTCTTTAGATGATGGTTGCATGGAGGTCTGGAAGGTAAAGGTTGGACATGGAGGTAAAAGGTCTTTGCGAGCTCCTACAAAGAAGGGATCGTTGGAAGGTGCTGCTACCTGCAATTTGGAAGGTGAACACATCGTTCTGGATAAGAAGAAGGTGAAATTCATCACCAGTACTTACCGCTCAGAAGGTCTTCTTGATTGTGTTCACGTAAGCGTTTGGGGACCTGCTAAGACTGCATCACTTGGAGGTCACAGGTACTGTCTCTTTTGTTGATAGTTTATCTAGGCACAATTGGATATATCCCATGAGACAAATGAGTGAAGCCCTAGATATGTTGGTAAAGTGGAGAGGAAGGAATCGAGAAGCAGATTGGTAGGAAGATCAAGGAGCTGCAGATTGGTAATGTTGAAAGAGACATGAACTGATTCCTACGAATTGGTCAGAACACAGGTATTGCTACTCACTTCACAACAGGTATACATGGGTTGGCTAAGGAAGTAAACCGTTCCTTGCTGGAGAAGGTTCGGTGGTTATTGTCTAATGCAGAATTAGACAAATCGTCTTGGGCCGAGGCGATTGTGTATGCTAGCCATCTCATGAATAGATCGACTGCGATAGGAGGTAAAACTCCATTGAAAATTTGGTCTGGGAAAGCTGCTCAAGATCATGGTTTGCTGCGGGAGTTTGGAAGTCCGACCTACTTCAGTGCCAAGAATGACAAGGTGAATCCGCGAGCAAAGAGGTTTGTGTTTTTGGGTGTCAAAAGGAATGGCTACAAGTTGTGGGACCCCGAAAATAAGAAGATCTTGTTGAGTAGGCATGTCACATTTGGAGAGACTTCAGTGTTGAAGTCCACCGTCTCTCAGTAGGTGGAGAGGACGGAGACCAAGGAAGTATCACAGCGGGTGGAGGTTGATGCTACTCCACCATCTCCAGTTGGTTCGGCATTAGAGAAGACTTCACCGGATGTGACACCGGGTGGAGATCATGTAGTTAGGGTTGATGCTGAATAGGGTTGAAGACATTGTTGAGGATGTGGAGTTGTTTGCAGTCATTGGAACCAAGGTAATGTAAATCACCTAGAGGGGGTGAATAGGTGATAATGCTAATCTAGAAACTAAATGCGGAAGCTAAAACAAATTTTGCGACACACTTAATACAACCAACAAGTGTAGCCGAATTCCCCGTGAAGGGCTCTGGACTAACTCCTCTTGATTCCCCTAGATAAGGGTTGAGGTGCTATATGAAGATCTTGTGGTTAAGTATAAGTGAGGCACACATACAAGCAAGCCAAGCATATAAGGATGATTAATATGAAATAATGCAAGGCACAAATGCAAGCAATAAGATATGAATGAATGAATGATGCTTTGCACAAATAAAGAGAGAGAGAGAGTAAGAGAGACAATGGATCAAACGCAAACACAAAGATATGTTTCGAGGTTCGAGCCCCTAGCTCTACGTCCCCGCCTTCACCGAGAAGGATTTCTAATCCACTATATTCCTACCGAGGGAACCTCCACCGAGGAGAATTTGTACAACAAGGGAGTACCGAACTCCTCTCTCAAACACCGCTTCACAACCGAGGGGTAGGCCGGTAGCCAAACAACAACCAACACCTCTACCGAAGAGGGTTACAACCAATCTCCACCTCTCACTAGAGGGAGCAAACCACAAGCCTCAACCTCTACCAAAGAGGGAGCAAACCAATCACCCGATCAACCTCTACCAAAGAGGGATACAACAAAAGCAAGGGTGTACAACTTGGAGGTTTCCACAACCTCAAACAATCTCTTTTCCACAAAACAAAGATCCTAATAGAATAGGATAGAAGATAAGCTTAAGTGTGGAAAAACTAGAGTTTGGAAAACAAAAACTCAAAGAAAAATACTTGGGAAAACTCTTTGTAAAGGATAGAAATGAAGAACAAAACAAATCTCCCAATTTTTCTATTTTCTTTGATTTTTCCAAAAACTCTAAAACAAATAAAGATTGATCTTTTTGGCACTTAAACACTTTTGAAAACTTGTTTTTAAAATCAGAGAATAGGGAAATTTTTGCTCTAGAAAATCTTGTGCAAAACCCCCAAGAAATGGGGTATTTATAGCCCAAACAGAAACTAGCCGTTAGGATGATCTGTCAGCCTGACAGGCTGGCGGTCGACCGGCCGGTCGACCGCCAATGGTCATAAATATGACCGTTGGACAAGCCCGGTCGACCGCCCAGATACAGAGAGCAAAGCTCTCTGGTCTGGTCGACCGCCCGGTCGACCGGCCCACTGTGCTGCCAGACGTGCACAGCTCTGTGCACGTCGGTCGACCGCACGGTCGACCGGCCCTTGGTGCGGTCGACCGAGCGGTCGACCGACCTGGCCTGTCAGCCAGTTCTGGGTCAGAAACACAGGTTTAAAATATTTCTAAAAATACTTTAAAAACTTCTAAAAATCCTCAAAAATAGTTTTATCATTTTGCATTGATATATAAACATGTGATAAAAATTTCAACTCAAATATCAAGCAATTTGAAACCATTTTTGTGTCTTATCATTTTTATCAAAAACCATAACTTGTATTTTATCAAACTTGAATTTTTCAATACATGAATAGGATAGTCAAAATAAGTTTGTCTAAGAAGTTTAAGCATGCATGTATAGAATGAAACTACTATACATAAACCATTAAACTTGTTTTGATATTCTATTCATGAAAACAAATATTGGTTAAATCAAAACCGAAAAACCCAATATCCAAATATAAAACGTGTGTGTTGTGCACTTGAGCATATCAACTATTCTTATCTTAACACATGGATCTAAAACACACTAAACTATGGATACCTAAGTCTTCTTGACGATCTTCATCTTCAAGTCGACCCAATCCAAAAACGCCGTGATCCAACGAGCAAGACTATGTAAGATCTTGATGCTCGGGCTCGAGAATCACCTAGTGAAGGCTTCCAAACTCCTCTTTTTGAAGCAATCACCAACTAATATCTTGCTAAATGATCTGAAACTAAAATCACAAGATTATTAGTAAACATAACTACATGAGTTAATCATCATCAAAACTAGAGAGGAAGGCCTCCGGGCCAACAATCTCCCCCTTTTTGATGATGACAAAACTCATGGAGTTATATATGCATGGATTAAAGTTAAACTTCAAAGAAGCTCCCCCTTAACTCATGCATAAAACAAATAAACATAAATATGCAATGAATGATAATGCAAAAACAATAAAAGGCTCTAGATACCCAATGAAATGTTCAAAAACAAAACATGCTCTAGATACCAATTAAAATAAACTAAATTAAACTTAATATAATATATGCAAAACGTAAATATGCATATATAAAACTCAAAATCTTTCTCCCCCTTTTTGTCAATCATCAATAAAGGGGTAACCAAAACCAAATCAATAAAATTTTCTCCCCTTTTTTGTCTAAAACAAAAAATATCAATATAGGGATGACAATCAATTAAGATATCAATTGAAAATATGTCAAAGTAGCATCTTGATACCAATTGAAAGTAAACATAGATCGATAAATAAATGGTATATGCTATATACATTCATGAAGAGGAAGATGTGAAGCTTCCCTACATAGATACATTACATGAAGGAGGGATGACAAGCCCTAATTCACATAACGTACACTATGCAATGCATAAGAGGAGATGTGAAGCTCCCCTACACACGTGTACCACATAAAGAAGAGATGTCAAGCTCCTCAATACAAGATACACTCAATATGAATCTATATGTAGAAGAGATGTTAAGCTCTCATTGCATATAGGCAATACAAATCAAAACTTTTGAATATTTTCTTTAAACAAAATTTGTGATACTAATTTAAATCATTCAAATAAACAATTTCATATCAAAAGAGAGTATTTTTCTTTTTAAGTATATGATATCAATTTAAAATTTTTATTTTCTATCATAAAGTAAGGGAGTGAAGATACAAATACCAATTGAAATATGAAAATTGAATTTTCTCCCCTTTATAAATACCAACAAAACAATGCGTAAGCTCGAAATAAGATACCAATTGAAAAATTGAATCAATGAAACAAGGTTGAAACTCAAGCTTTAGCATAAACAAGATTTTGTGTTTAAAGATATAGGGATATAATAAGCACAAATAAAACATATATATGTATGAAAAATAGATACCAATCGAAATTGATACTCTTGGAATTGAAAACATACATACATACAAATATATATGAGTATACAAGAAAGGTCAAAATTGATACCAATTGAAAGAATCCATGATACCAATTGAAACAACAATAATATCAAAGTATAACTCATATAATCTAGCCTCCCAATCATGTTCAAGTTTAAAATGATTTTCAATATAAAGCATACATGAGCATGATCTCCCATCCAGCCACCCTTGGAAGGTAGGAGTTTTCAAAATTAGGTTTGAAAATTGAAGTATGTTTGAAAAACTCTACCAAAATGAAGAATACGAACTAGTTAAATGAAAAAATTTGTTAACTAGTACGAAATCCTTCAAGTAAGGAATAGAAACAAATTATTTTTCATAAAAATATGAAATTCATAAAATAGCTAACACTCATAATCAATGAAGCATAAATATAACTCATGAAAACAAGACATGAGTAAACAATAAATGTGAGTGTACAAATAAGATGTGAAGATCATAATCATGAAAGATATTCAATTAAGCTCAATATTCCTTGAAACATGAAAACATGAAAATCATTAAAACTTATTTAATCTTCAAGGTATATGTATGTCTTATACAAACTAAAGTATACATACATATCCAAAACACAACGAGTCCACAAGAATATATGCATGAAGGCACGTGGCTCAAAAGATGTATATGTATAACATTAATTTGGATAAAATGGACATATACATGAAGTTAAATATAAACACATGGAAACATGAAAAACTAAATTTTCATTAAAATAAATTTCATTTCAAGGTATATGTATGATTTGTCAACACAAAAAGTATACATACATATCCCTAAACACAATTGAGTCCATATGTATAGATTTGCATGAAAGGCAAATGACTCAAGAGGTATACATGTATATCTTAAAGTTTGACAAAATAGACATATACATGAAATGAAAACTCATACATATAAAACATATCCAAAAATAGGAATACAAATTTAAAATGCATGGATCATCAAAACTAGACTATATTAGCACATCTAATGGGAACAAATAAGCATTCAAGTACAAACAAATATAGATTTATTTGGGCCCACTATATGCACAAATATATACCTAGTCTTAATGAAAACTAACATTTAAACATATATTCAAATCATGAAGCATCAAACAAGATAAAAATCAACATGATAAACATAAACATGATTATTATGTAAATCTACATGTTATTAGAGCTATGATAACATGATAGCTAAACAAACGGTGAGAACACAAAATAATGATCCATATTAAACATGAGTGTCTCAAAAGGGCTATACATGCATGTCAAGGGTCTAATAATCATGTCATTAACATAATAATCAATAGACAATAAAACATGCTATAAACAATGAAATGGAGAGCATGTAAATAAATGGGAGTTAGAGATCGTTACCAAAACCTAGAGGGCAACTCTCCTTGTCTCCAAAACATGGTGGTCATCTCCACCAAACTTCCCTTGAAAGTGATGCATCCAATTGATTTCCATGAAGTTCGGAACGCATCCACTCCAAGGTACCGATACTCTCACGTCATGCGAGAGCCCACTCCTACATCAAATACAAGAGGGGTGGTTTTGGTACCCATATCTTATTGGGTCATGGGGGTTAGTACCTTCTCTAACCCAAACAAATTTGTTTGCTAAATTTACATCATGTAATCTATCAAAGCAAAATTTAGCAAGGTGGCCCTTACGTCCACAATGTGTACAAGTGTACACATGAGCATACATAGTGTGATGGTGTCCGTGAGGAGCATGTGTATGCCGTGGAGGTGTGCATGCATAATAGATGGAACTTGTTTCTTTCGAAACAAAGATTCCAAACGTGTATGACCCACTACACATTAGCTCAAAGTGGAGCCCAAACAATCAACACTCTTCTTAAGTATAGATATATCTTGTTCAATTAAAGAAGAGGTGGCACATGCAATAGGTGAAGTGCGTGATACTACCCTAGCATGGCAAACATGAGAATCAATTTTATTTTTCAAAACTTCATTTTTCTTTAAACAAACATTTAAATCATTTGAAATAGAAATTATTTTATTTTTCAAAGCAACATTCTCTTTTAAAACAAAATCAATTTTTGAAGACAAATTTTCGTTTTCTTCAAAAGTGTTTCACAATCATTTTTATTTTTCAAAAAATTATTTTCTTTTAGTACAAGGTCTAGTTGAGATCTCAATGAATCCCTTTCATTATAGACCTCAACCTTTTCTTGCAAAATCTTGTCAAGTCTAGAATGCAAACTTTTATTTTCTTTTTCAATTCCTAGACTTTTCTTTTTCAAAACTTTATATTTTTCAATTAATTTTTCACACACAATGGAAAGTTCTTCATTCAAAGCATGGGCATCAATATGATCATCACATGAAGAACTAGCATCAAAACTATCTAGTTGAGATTCCGATTGTACCTCAAGGGAGTCATTCCCTTGGATCATGAAGCATTGTGACTCGGATTTTCCACTAGACTCCTCCTCTTGTTGGATTGGCATTTGAAGCTCGGAGGTGATGGTGGTTGTCAACTTATTCTACACTGCAAAGGCGGAATCAAGATTAGAAACATGCATAAGATATTCTTTTGAAAGCTTGCTTCTAATGGCCTCAAGGGCTTGTGCATTGGCCACTATATGCTTGCTATCACTAAGGTAGAATTCCTTGGTAATGGTAAGGTGAACCTTATATCCTAGGGTTTGTAAATAGATGGACATCTTAGTCTTCCAAACAAGAATGTTGGAAGGGTCAAATATAGGTGGGGTCATGAAGTCCATGGGTCCAAACTAAATGTGTGCAAACAAGCAAATGCAAATGATAGATTAGCAAACAAGGATCTCACTCCTAGGTTGTTAAGCCTAAGTATCAGGAGCGTAGGCTCTGATACCAATTGTAAATCACCTAGAGGGGGTGAATAGGTGATAATGTTAATCTAGAAACTAAATGCGGAAGCTAAAACAAATTTTGCAACACACTTAATACAACCAACAAGTGTAGCCGAATTCCCGTGAAGGGCTCTGGACTAACTCCTCTTGATTCCCCTAGATAAGGTTGAGGTGCTATATGAATCTCTTGTGGTTAAGTATAAGTGAGGCACACACACAAGCAAGCCAAGCATATAAGGATGATTAATATGAAATAATGCAAGGCACAAATGCAAGCAATAAGATATGAATAAATGAATGATGCTTTGCACAAATAAAAGAGAGAGAGTTAGAGAGACAATGGATCAAACGCAAACACAAAGATATGTTTCGAGGTTCGAGCCCCTAGCTCTACGTCCCCACCTTCACCGAGAAGGATTTCTAATCCACTATACTCCCACCGAGGGAACCTCCATCGAGGAGGATTTGTACAACAAGGGAGTACCGAACTCCTCTCTCAAACACCGCCTCACAACCGAGGGGTAGGCCCGTAGCCAAATAACAACCAACACCTCTACCGAAGAGGGTTACAACCAATCTCCACCTCTCACTAGAGGGAGCAAACTACAAGCCTCAACCTCTACCAAAGAGGGAGCAAACCAATCACCCGATCAACCTCTACCAAAGAGGATACAACAAAAGTAAGGGTGTACAACTTGGAGGTTTCCACAACCTCAAACAATCTCTTTTCCACAAAATAAAGATCCTAATAGAATAGGATAGAAGATAAGCTCAAGTGTAGAAAAACTAGAGTTTGGAAAACAAAAACTCAAAGAAAAATACTTGGGAAACTCTTTGTAAAGGATAGAAATGAAGAACAAAACAAATCTCCCAATTTTTCTATTTTCTTTGATTTTTTCAAAAACTCTAAAACAAATAAAGATTGATCTTTTTGGCACTTAAACACTTTTGAAAACTTGTTTTTAAAACCAGAGAATGGAGAAATTTTTGCTCTAGAAAATCTTGTGGAAAACCCCCAAGAAATGGGGTATTTATAGCCCAAACAGAAAACTAGCCGTTAGGCTGATCTGTCAGCCTGACAGGCTGCGGTCGACCGGCCGGTCGACCGCCAACGGTCATAAATATGACCGTTGGGCAATTCTGGTCGACCGCCCGGTCAACCGCCCAGATACAGAGAGCAAAGCTCTCTGGTCCGGTCGACCGCCCAGTCGACCGCCCCTGTGCTGCCAGACGTGCACAGCTCTGTGCACGTCAGTCGACCACACGGTCGACCGGCCCTTGGTGCGGTCGACCGAGCGGTCGACCGACCTGGCCTGTCAGCCAGTTCTGGGTCAGAAACATAGGTTTAAAATATTTCTAAAAATACTTTAAAAACTTCTAAAAATCCCCAAAAATAGTTTTACCATTTTGTATTGATATATAAACATGTGATAAAAATTTCAACTCAAATATCAAGCAATTTGAAACCATTTTTGTGTCTTATCATTTTTATCAAAACCAAAACTTGTATTTTATCAAACTTGAATTTTTCAATACATGAATAGGATAGTCAAAATAAGTTTGTCTAAGAAGTTTAAGCATGCATGTATAGAATGAAACTACTATACATAAACCAATTAAACTTGTTTTGATCTACTATTCATGAAAACAAATATTGGTTAAACCAAAACCGAAAAACCAATATCCAAACATAAAACGTGTGTGTTGTGCACTTGAGCATATCAACTATTCTTATCTTAACACATGGATCTAAAACACACTAAACTATGGATACCTAAGTCTTCTTGACGATCTTCATCTTCAAGTCGACCCGATCCAAAAACGCCGTGATCCAACGAGCAAGGCTATGTAAGATCTTGATGCTCGGGCTCGGGAATCACCAAGTGAAGGCTTCCAAACTCCTCTTTTTGAAGCAATCACCAACTAATATCTTGCTAAATGATCTGAAACTAAAATCACAAGATTATTAGTAAACATAACTACATGAGTTAATCATCATCAAAACTAGAGAGGAAGGCCTCCGGGCCAATAGGTAAAACCACGCTTGTGGGTAAAGAAGCATGAATCTCAAGCTTGTGATCGCGATAAGCTCAAGTTGAAGGCCGTTGCTCTCCATGATGGTCGTGAGGAGGTTCATATGACTCAGCCAGACAGGTTCGCTGCTACAGATTCAGGTACAAGTGCTTGAGCTTGATGAAGCTCATTTCAATGAACTACGGTTGGCTTGATCCTTTGGGCAAGGTACGTAGGCAGCCATAAAGGCGTAACCATTTGGTAATGCAACCCATATGAAGCTGTTTGGGTTCTCGAGAAGCTGTTTGGAACTTCACGTAGAGGTGAAGAGTTGTGGCCGATTGGAGCTTCACGTAGAGGTGGAGAGGCTTCACGTAGAGGTGGAGTGTTATGGCTGATTAGACTTCACGTAGAGGTGAAAAGTTGTACTTCACATAGAGGTAAGGTGTTGTAATCTCGATGAACAGATTGATCTTCTGGTGAGAAGATGTTGAGCTTATATAAGGAGTGGTGTGCATCCAGTTGAAGCCGATGATGGTGTTTGGTGTGCTCTACGCAGACTTGGTTGGACCGTCAGCTGAAGACATGTAGACTAGATAGAGCTAGTCAGTTAGAGAGTCAGTGTTGGCTCATGATGAGTTCTTCGTGAGGTCGTGAAGTTACGGAGTAGGAGCCACGTTTGGTGTTCGGCATGTATGGAAGTTCTCCTAAGGTGAAGTATTGGGAAAGCATATGTGGTGCATTCCAGTGGATAACTGAGCTACAGATTTCAAGCCGAGATCTTGTGTCGATTTTGCCGAGATCGTGTGTCGATTTCGTCCGGTGCGGGCAAGCCGAGATCGTGTGTCGATTTCGCCAGGTGATAGACTGGGGTACGTTGGAGATCGACTCAGATTTGAAAAATCTTCACCGAGGTGGAGAATTGTTGGGAGAGAGGAGATAGAGGACATGGAGGAGATGGAAGAAGATAGCACAGAGATCGGACGACAAAGGAACAAGGAACGGCGCATGGAGTAGGCAATTTGTGCTCCCGGTCGATGTCCCGGTCGACCGGTGGAGGAGGCCGGTCGACCGGCGTGCACAGGCGTGCACAGGTTAGAGCGGTCGACCGGCCCCGGTCGACCGACTGAAGTGGCCTCGCTCTCGAGTAGGCGCGGTCCACCGGACCGGTCGACCGTGGCATGGGTCGGTCGACCGGCCGATCGACCGACAGACACGGCTGGAGTTCCTTTTAGGATTCGAATTCCTTTTCTGGTTGGGATTGAATCCAACCTGGGTTTCCATAAATCCAGGGACTCTGTGGCTATAAATAGGGGCTAGAGGCCTCATGTATTGTATCCCTGAAATCCCCAAGAGAAATCCCTTGCCTCCCTCAAGAATTCTCTCTTATAATTGTTTGTATTGATTGTTGAATCAATAAGATCTCTCTCCCCCTTGCCCCGAGGACGTAGGCACGTTGGCCGAACCTCTTTAAATTTGTACATTGATTGCTTTGCTCTATTGGTGGTTGTTCCTACTACATTGATTGTTTCTCTGGCTGAATCGAGTCTCCGCCCGGAGGGCGGATTCTCAAGATCAAGTGGTGGTTGTTGCGTCTCTTCTTTCCGCGAACCGCTGCGCACAACGAGTGGGTGTCTGGGGGGCACAATAGAATCAACTTGTATCTAATCAACTAACTTCTACTCAATAACATTAACTATGCAAATGTACATAAAAATAAAATACTTATATATAATTAACCGCTTGGTGGACCCACACGAGAGTTACTTCAAGTTTTTTCAGTATTACATCCCCGCCTTAAGCTGATTCTTACTTAGTATTCACTTGAAAATCATTAAATCTATTGGAGATGAGCTTACAGCTCAGAGAGTGAAGTTAAATCTATATTTACAGTTAGCACGATATTAGTAGTGTGTAGTGTACGTGATACAAGAAAATACGTGATAATTTATATCTCAACTAGATTGTCCCTTTACTGTAAACTGTTGTTCAATTAATACTAGTGTACGTATAAGCAACAAGTGTTAGGGTTTTTATTAGTGTATTGTGAATTTCCGATGTTCATCATACCATTGCTTAATTTGTTATTATAATATGCATATACATGTATCATACATGTATATATCAATGTTTTTATGTATGTATACATATATTTTCATATCCACACCATGTATTAATTATTTAGACTAATAGTAATTTGTTGTCTTAATTTTTCATTAATCATATAAATTCCATCAATTTAAATATGATATAATTTGCACATGAAATATCTGGGGAGAGAGAGAAAGGAAAGCATAAGGGAGAGAAATAAGGAGAGGGAGCTGTCGCTGCTCCCCAGGCTGACGCGGTCGCCGCCGGCCTCCCCGCGCCACCGCCTCCGCTGGTCGACCAAAACCGGAAAGAGAGAGAGAGAATGAAAGAGATTTTCTCTCTTGATTTCTTTTTTAAATCATCCACCCATCTCTCTCTCTCACGTACTTCCATTGTAGCACCCTGATTAATAAAATCTTGATTTAATATTATAATCTGTGATCTAAGAGATTATACAGAATTAGCAGAGGTGATGATTGAGTTAATTCCTATGTAATATTGTTTTGTTTTAAATTTGTGTGGGATAATTTTAAGTGGATGAAATATTAATAATTGTAAATATGTGTGTACATACATGTGCGTGTGTAATTGGATTTATCAGACATAAATATTTATATACCAAGTGCATATGATATGGATATGTAAATAGAGGCATGTATGGATGTATATATATGTATGTGTGTGTGTACTAGTATGTGGAATTGGATACATACTCATGTAAGATATTTCCTGATTCGATTCATACCTTATTTCCTATCTCATATCATAACACACGTGCAATTTATATTAGTCAACATATTAGGCATGTCTAATAGGTGCACTAAGTTGTAAAGATCGGTGGGACCTGGTACTACTCTCTAATTAGGGTTAGGGGCATTATGGGAAGGCCACTAATCAAAAAATTATACATAGAGAGGAAGTCCCTCTCTGCAGCCATGCATTATTCTCTACCCATAGGATGCTAGGTTAAGTAGAGAAAATGCTCTCCATCTCGTTCTCTAAAGCGACAATCTAGATGCAGGTACAGTTTATCAATTCCCAAAGAGGTACATCTTCTAAAAGTTCTCTATAGTTCATAATATTTATCATGCATGCTATTAAAATTAATACATAGATGTATATGATCCTTTTCTATGATAAATAATTTCTAACAAGTGGTATCAGAGCCTATGTATGCTATCATGTTATTAAAATCTAATCATGTATGATTATTGTTAATTTTATTTGAGAACTATTATGTTTAAATTTTGAATCAAAAAGGATAGATTGAAAGAAATGATGACTGCTGAGAGATTAATTTTGAGTATGGTTGCTTTTCTTTTAGGTTTTTAAACAATTTATTTCATTTTTTTCCTCCTGCCTTTTTGAAGAGGCTGCTGTTATTGAGAGGATCTTGGTTTTGTTTATTTTTCAAAATTGTTTATTGCTTTTAGACAAAGATTTTGAGGAATTGATTATTTTTTGAGTATTAAATTGATTATTTTTGGACCATATCCCCGTATGCTTTGCCTATGACATTTCAAATTTAATCTTTCTAAAGATAAAAATTATCCAAAGAGTTCCTTGTGAAAATTGATTTTGTAGATGAACACTACATATGTTGTTTGGGTTAGAGATGAGATAAGTTCTCTTTCCTATCTTAATTGTCTTTTAGTTTAAATAATCTCTCGTAATATTATCTCTTATTTTGATAATAAATAACGAAGTTATGGACTGAGACAAGTAGATTGGATAATTTTTATCTAAAAGATATTAATCCCAATGAGTAGTTGATTTGCTTCTGCAAGAGAATATCCTCTCTCAGATTGGATTTTTTGAATTTACGAGAAATTATTCTAGAGTTCATTTGAAGGATATGAAAAGATATCTTAGCAATTTTTAAATTATCTACTCACGGGAACTATATTTGAGTTTTAAATATTATCTATTCATGAGTATTTTTAAATTGCAATAATTTTGTATTTCTTGAAGATTTTCATTTAAATTTTTTTATTAAAGAATTTGATCTCTTTGAATCTGATTAAAGAAATTTATCAGTGTATTCATCAAATAATTCAGGCACGTCAAGTATTCTCCATCATTTTTTGTGCATGCAAGTAAGATGAACTTTAGATCTCAATAAAAGAGATAAGTTTCTTTTAGTTTGTTAAAATATCTTCAGAGATATACATGCTTCAGTGCTCAAATAAAAAAAAGCAGTGATATTCTTCAGTGTTTAAATTGTTTGTTTGAACCAGATACTTGTGACAAATTTAAAAATTTTGTTTTGCATTTTGATTATGTGTTTCAGTATTAGATTTGGACTCTATTAGTGTTTTATTATGTATATTGTCAATCTATATTATTTTGTTGAAGATTGTAGAGATTTTCAAATTATGATTTTATGAGTGAAACACAAATGGTATTTAAATATCATATTGATTAAATATATGGCACAACCAATAAATGATCACAGTGACTAGACATTTTATGTCTTATTAATCTATTTGGTTGTGAATTCTCAGAAGTATGGCTATTTGGCTATTTGTTTGCGTACAGTTCAAAGTACTTTTATTATGAAACTGTTAAAGTTAACAATTATGGCATTGCAAATCTAATTTATAATTTTTGGGAATTTGTAATTGAGATGTTGAATTTCATTTAAGTTTAGTTTCTCTTGTCTGATTAACTGTATTTGAAATATTAATTATTACTATTTAAAATCATGTAATGTCATTGTTGGTCCCGAGATGATGCCAAGTGTGGATCTAAAAATACAATGTCAACACTCACACAAGAATATTAGCGTTAAACAATTAAAGCACTTGCAAATAAAGGAAATAAATCACAGAAAAGTTAAGCAAACGCAAATACGAGTGATTTATCCTGCTTCGGTCTTCGTGACCTACATCCAGTCCCCAAGCCACCTGCTTGAGATTTTCCTTTATCCTTTGACTTTGTCACCCAAAATCAACACCTTATATGCCACTTGATAAATCCCCTTTGCCAAATGTATACAACTCTTCTTACAACCAAGAAGACCACAACACCTTATACAACTTCTCTTCTACACCAAAAAGAAGCTCTGTACAATGATTCTTTTGAGTGATTACAAACTTTCTTATAAGCCTTGATTCAGTATGTGATCGTGAACAAGGGCTATTATAGGTTGACTTTCAGAAATCTTCACTTTGAAGTAGGTATTTGGTGAAGAACAGAAAGTGGGAACAGTTTTCAGAGAACCAAAATTTTGGCAAGATTTTTTGGTCAAGAAAACTATAGATTTGAATTGGTATATTAAAGCTAAGATAACAATCCTATTTATAGCTGAACTCTATGGTTAGTTAGGGTAGTTATTAGGACAAATTTGAATGTTTAAACGTTGGATAACGTTGAAGGAAATACCAGAAAACAGAAATTGTCCAACAGTCAGAAACTGCCATTAGTCGACTTGAGATATGGGTTAGTCGACTAGGGTAGGCAAATTTCTTAAGGTTAGTCGACAATAGAAGAGACTAAGTCGACTAGGTCAAGTTTGAATCAATAGACAAGTTTCTGGAAACTGAAACTAGTCGACTAGAGGGAAGGTATAAGTCGACTACAACATCTATTAGTCGACTATATGAACTGTTAAGTCGACTAACAGTGACAAACAGAGAGTTGGGATCTTTCAGGATAAAAAGATAGTCGACTAGGAAATATATAAGTCGACTATACCAAGGATAAGTCGACTAGACAAGGCTATAAGTCGACTAAAAGACTATGATGTGTGTGTGTTTCAAGGCTTTTAACATGCTATCAACAATTACAATACACATTATTATCAACTCTCTTTGGGAAGTCTTGATCATGAAGAGCTCTTGAATTGACTTGTGATAGAGCTCCAAATGATACGGCTTCACAAATGTATCATCAAAAACAAGTTCCAACATTCTCCCCCTTTTTGATGATGACACTTTGTGTGCACAAATGCTTCCCTTGCAGAAAATAAGTTATATGTTCTCTCCCTACAGAAAATGGTTTATAATAGATATAAAAACACTTGTGTTCTCCCCCTGCAACAAATATATCATAACATGTATATATATGATAAATATTTGAAGTATTGTTCTTATCAAACTTCTTATATGGTACCTTAAAGATAAACATTAGTTGGTACCAATCATAAGAGCAAAGCATTAACCTTTAGGAGACCAAACCCAATTTGAATTTGGTTTGCATCTGTTAGTATACACATAATTGCATGAATTATATATATCATGTATGCATGATGCAATATAAGTATTTTTGTCAACAATGCTTAAGTTTTTAGGAATTCATATAAACTTGTTCTTAATTCTTTTTGAAATAATATCAGACTTTTTTTTCACAAAGAATTATATGGATTACTACATATGAAGATTTTTTAAAAATCCAATACCATAATGATTATGTGACATCTTTTGATATGATAACAAATCATTCAATTTTTCTTTTCTTTGATTAAATTTAGTCACATTTTTCAAAATCTCTTCATATTTCATTTTGAAAACTGACATGACTTTATCTAACACAGAAATTCTTTCATTTAAAGACATAGTTTCCTTTTTAAGCAAAATATTTTCTTTTATAAAATTCTCATTATCTTTTTTCAATGATGATATCACTTTTTCAAAATTATCTTTTTGAAAATTTTAGAAGAAACTTGAGAGATATAACATGAATTTTCTTTGAAAAGTTTTTCACTTTCCTTTAATAAAACTTTATTCATCATTTTTTCATTCTTTAGATCATTGAATAATTCATAGAATGCATATAAAAGTTCAGTATATTGTACCTCATCTTCTTCTAGCGCCATGTAACAGATGTTGGCATGTTCAGTGGCTTCTTTTTCGTCAGAGGAAGAGGAATCACTGTTCTCCCATGATGCTTGGTAATCTTTCTTCTTTCTGAACTTTTTGCTCTTGAATTTACTTTTGTTTTTGAGCAATGGGCAATCCTTCTTCATATGACCTGTTTTATTGCAATTAAAACATTAAACTTACCTTGCTTTAAGAATCTTCTGAATTTTCTTGAAAGCATTGCCATCTCCTCTTCATCGTCGTCTGAATTGTCCGTGTCTGAGGATGCATGGAAGGCAAGTTCTTTCTTCTTTGAGAGAGATTATTGTTCATCCTTTTTTCTGTCTTCTAGTTGCACTTCATATGCTATTAAATTATCAATAAGGTTTTCTAATGACATTGTTGAGAGATCATTCGCTTCTTCTATTGCAGTTGTCTTCTTCTCCCAATCTGATGTAAGCACACGAAGGATCTTGCGAATTTTTCGACTTGGGTGTATTTCTTTTCAAGGGATGCTAAGGAATTGGTTATGTCGGTGAATCTTGTAACTATTTCTGAGATGGTTTCATTCTCCTTCATTTTGAATAGTTCAAACCTGTGGACAAGAACAGAAATTTTAGATTCCTTAACCATATTTGTGCCTTCATGTGTTACCTGAAGAGTGTGCCATATTTGATTTGCAGAAGTGGCTGTTGACATACGGTTGAATTCTTCTTTGGTTAAGGCACAGAATAATGCATTCATCGCTTTGGCGTCAAGGTTCACATTCTTCTTTTGATCATCACTCCAAACATTATAGTTGGTTGTTGGTTTGGTGTATGGTGCTTCTATAATGTTCCAAAGTTCGTACTTGAGCGATTGCAAGTAAATCTTCATTCTACACTTCCAATAGTTGTAATTGGATCCGTCAAATAGCGGTGGACATTGTGTAGAATGTCCTTCTTTGAATTGTGACGAAGGGAACTCCGTTGCCATCCTTGTAGATTGTTGACTAGGTATGCAGGGCTCTGATACCAATTGTTGGTCCCGAGATGATGCCAAGTGTGGATCTAAAATATAATGCAACACTCACACAAGATTATTACGTTAAACAATTAAAGCACTTGCAAATAAAGAAATAAATCACAGAAAAGTTAAGCAAACGCAAACACGAGTGATTTATCCTGGTTCGGTCCTCGTGACCTACATCCAGCCAAGCCACCCGCTTGAGATTTTTCTTTATCCTTTGACTTTGTACACCCAAAATCAACACCTTGTATCCCACTTGACAAATCCCCTTTGCCAAATGTATACAACTCTTCTTACAACCAAGAGACCATAACACCTTGTACAACTTCTCTTCTACACCAAGAAGACGCTCTTGTACAATGATTCTTTTGAGTGATTACAAACTTTCCTATAAGCCTTGATTCAGTATGTGATCGTGGATAAGGGCTATTATAGGTTGACTTTCAGAAATCTTCACTTTGAAGTAGGAATTTGGTGAAGAAAAAGTGGGAACAGTTTTCAGAGAACCAGAATTTTGGCAAGATTTTTTGGTCAGAAAACTATAGATTTGAATTGGTATATTAAACCTAAGATAACAACCCTATTTATAGCTAAACTCTATGGTTAGTTAGGGTAGTTATTAGGACAAATTTGAATGTTTAAATGTTGGATAACGTTGAAGGAAATACCATAAAACAGAAATTGTCCAACAGTCAGAAACTGCCATTAGTCGACTTGAGATATGGGTTAGTCGACTAGGGTAGGCAAATTTCTTAAGTCTAGTCGACTATAGAAGAGACCAAGTCGACTAGGTCAAGTTTGAATCAATAGACAAGTTTCTGAAAACTGAAACTAGTCGACTAGAGGGAAGGTATAAGTCGACTACAACATCTATTAGTCGACTATATAAACTGTTAAGTTGACTAACAGTGACAAACAGAGAGTTGGGATCTTTCAGGACAAAAAGATAGTCGACTAGGAAAATATATAAGTCGACTTTACCAAGGATAAGTCGACTAGACAGGGCTATAAGTCGACTAAAAGACTATGATGTTTGTGTGTTTCAAGGCTTTTAACATGCTATCAACAATTACAATGCACATTATTATCAACTCTTTTTGGGAAGTCTTGATCATGAAGAACTCTTGAATAGATTTGTGATAGACCTTCAAATGATATGGCTTCACAAATGTATCATCAAAAAAAAGTTCCAACAGTCATGAATGTTGAGATTCACATACTTTGCGAGTGAACTAATTCCAATCTTAAAATAGAAAATTTTAATCTGCAAATATACATATACTTGAAATTCAGTATGTACCATCATAACTTTCTTTTTAAAGTTTGTATTAGTTTCGTATAAGTTCATGATAGTATTATTATCTTATATAATCAACAGCCTCAGCAAAGCTTTTGACAATTTAAGGTAAATGTGATTTTTCTGATCAAATTGTGAATGTGAATATCATTGCTTATATTCAATTAAAGTTTTTTTTAGGATTTCACTAAGGTTTCATTGATGAAAGCAAATATTATCACATTTCATAAAGTACAGTATTTCCAATGGGGTTTATGTGAAATAAGATTAACTGTCATTTGAGTAAAACCTAATATGACTGGGTAGATCTACCCAAAGATAGACTATTCAGTAACATATTTTGTTTTACTCTTAATTTGGGACCCTCTAGTTTGACCCATTAGATTGACAGTGGTGCTAGATTATTTAAAGCTTTATATATTAACCAAAGGTAATTATAGAATTTTTAAGTAACCTAATAGGGTAAGATAGAGAACATGTGTCGGTAAGATTAGGATAACCCTAAACCCAAAGGATAGGAAGTGTCTGTAATTGAACTGAACGTGGTCAGTGTAGTCTTGAGTATGATTTTATCATCAACTGGGTGCAATCATAATTAGTCATTATCCAAAGGCAAGATTAAATTATTGATTGTCGACCCGCAGAGTGGAAAGGCATGAACCTTGAATACATTAATGCCACTCTGACTCGACCATCCTAACCCCGGATAGGATCGTGACAGTAAATAATTAATACATATATATTCATATAATTTTATTATGTGGCAATAAATATTAATTAGTCAGAATTTATTTCCGCTGCAGTTATGAATCTTACCTTAATTCAGAAGTATTTGACTGGAATATAGACATTGACATGCTCAAATTATTCATCATGAAAGATGAAACTCCAGATAGCATTGTGTTTATTGATTATATTTTTGTGCCAGCTAAAGACAAGCCCAGTATTGACCCAACAACTACTAATGCTCAAAAGATAGCAACTCAGGTGTCCATTGACAAATAGATTAAAACTAACAAGATGAGTATTCTCATAATTATGTGTTCTATAGATCCCATTATGTTTGATAAAATTCCTAAAAATGAGAATGTTAAAATTTGCTTGTGGTCATCAAGCATCAGTTTTAGGAATCTGTCAAGGATAGGCAGTATAGTAGAGTTCATAGGAACTTTTAGACTAATTTTGAATTCTGGTCATATTTTAAATTTGAAAGAAATCTTTTATCTGTCATCTTTGAGGCGTACTTTATCTATGCTCCAGAATAATTTCTTTTGGATATGATGTCATTTTTAAGAGTTCTGATTATGGTGTTAATCTGAATGGGTCTGGTTCTATTGTCCATCTCCATGGCGATTCTGTTGATTCTGATTTGCTAGTTGATAATTCATTCAAACTGACATTGGATGCATCATATGAACAATTTTTATCAGGTGCCAGTCTTTATCATAATATTTTGCCTACTGCAAAATGCTCTAGATTTTTCTTACAGTCCTCTAGGTTATGTCATAAACATTTTGGGTATATTTTTCCACCCTTCTCGGGGAAGTCATAGATATTTCATTATATTCATTAATGATTTCTTTTTATACGCATGTCTTTCTCCTCCATAAGAATCTGATTCCTTAAAAGTTTTCAAGACTTTCACTTAGGAGTTGAGCGACAATTGAATCGAAAGATGAAAGTTGTAAGGTGTGATCGAGTGGGAGAATATTATACTAGATCGATCAGGATGTTCAAAAATCTGGACCTTTCTATAGTTTTCTGAAAGATTAAGAAATTGTTACTCAAGAATACCATACTTGAATTTTTTATTATCTTATGTTGTAGTATAAATGATATTGTTCTTGGACCTATCATTGTATTTTGATCCTATAAGAGCTCCTTAGTTTAGGAGAGGAAGTACCTTCTACAGTGTTAGACTATGTATTGATTGATTAAGTCACTTTTGACTTATATAGTTGATCAACTATTGATACAACATGGTGATATTTTGGTCTTGTAATCGGATAGCTGAGTGAGATTATGCATTGCTTATTGAATGATTTCATTTCTGCACTCAAACTTTAGGTTGGCAGTATAAAGGAGTTTGATTTTGCATTAACTTCTTTTGTCAATCTGATGCACTAAATTGACATAGTGTACAGGACCACACTGAAAAATATTACAGTCCCACTTACCAAAGACTCTTAGTGATCACCTTTCAGGGACATTGTGCATGCATGGGGTGTAATCACCTAGAGGGGGGTGAATAGGTGACTAGCTAATCTAATGGTCAATTAATGCGGAATTAAAAACTTATTAATGCAAACTCAAACTTCTTAAACTAAACATCAAGTATAACACAAGAGTGTAGGCGGGTTCCCCGTGAAGGGCTCTGGACAACTCCTCAAGATTCCTCTAAATAAGAGTTGAGGTGCCGCGTTGGCTCTCTTGGTGAATATAACTGGTAGCAAATAATCCCCAAGCATATAACAATATGAGCACCAATTTATATCAAGCATATAAAGATAAAGGCAATATGAGCATGCAAGATATAAAGACAAGTAAGAGATAGAGAGAGCAATCGCAAACACGGGAGATTTGTTTCGAGATTCGAGCACACTTGCTCTACGTCCCCGCCTTCAACACTATGAAGGATTTTCACTAAAATCGATCCCACCGGATCACTTGGTGTCGCAACACCTATAAGCTCTTTGGACTCTCTAGTCCCTCTCTTGTTCCCCGCAAGAACACACTGCTAGCCCACTAGTTAGCTGAAGCCGCACCTCTACAAAGAGTTCACATAAGAACTCGAAACATCGCGAACCCGCAAGTCAGCCTCCTCAAAGTACAAAATAAAACTTTGATGATCATAACACTTTGATCACCTAAAATCCTCTCACAACAAATCCCTACAGGTAGATATATCAATGGATAACTCAAGTATTTATGTGAGAAAATTAGGATAGAATGTGTGGAGGAAAACACAAGAAATCACTTTGAAAACACTCTTGATAAACTCTCCTTTTGAATGGAAGTATTTGGCTCTTAAACAAGTGGAGAAAACCTCTCAAAAGAGTAGGAAAATTGGTGCAAAAACCCACTTAAAATCTTGTTAAAAAAAAGTCCAACAAAGCCCCCTTTTATAGGCTAAAGAAAACTAGCCGTTGGGGTCCAGTCAGCAGCTCTGGACTGCTGTCGGTCGATCGGCCCGGTCGACCGTCAACGGTCAGAAATCTAACCGTTGGGCCAGCGGTCGACCGGCCCCGTCGACCGAGACCTGGAACAGAGAGCAGACACTCTCTGCTGGTCGACCGTCGCCCGGTCGACCGGGGCTTCCAGAGAGCAGAAGCTCTCTGGCGGTCGACCGGTCGGTCGACCGGCCCTCCAGCCAAAACTGGCATGCACGTTTGTGCACGTCGGTCGACCGACTTTTCGTCTACCGACTCCTAACTCGTCGACCGGCCCGGTCGACCGGAACTATTTAGGGATTAAAAGGTTGTCTTTTTAGCTTAAATAAAATCCCATAAAATCTCTAAAATTCTACAAAAATAGTTTCAGTATTATACTTTGATATACAAACATATTTGAGTAAAATCAAGACATGTTACAAACATTTTGAACTATTTTTGTAACTTAGAAATTTTGGCTAAAAACAAAATCAGTATTTTTCCAAAATAGATTTTTCCAAAACTTATTTTTCTAAAACTTCTGCAAATACAAAAATAAATATTTTAAATACTTTAAAACATAGAGTGTATGGATATGATCCACTACACATACATGATGAAATATCTATATTTTTGACATTAAGCTCTAAAGTTTGGTTAAAAACAAGTATACTTTGAATTCCAAAAATCAAACCGGTATTTTTCCAAAATGAAAATCCTTTTATGAAACTCATCTAAATCAAGAGTGTGTGTGTAAATGGTATACTTGAGCAATCCACCAACTATTCTGTCCTTTACATTTTAACTAAAAATAAAATCTTAACAAAAATAAACCTAGACTTAAGTCTGATTTTGAAGGTCTTCACTTGAAGTCTTCTTCTCCTCTTGACTTGGTCCAAACTTGATTCAATGAGTTAGACTCCTCTTGAGTACTTGGTGTGGCACAAGCTCTTGAATCAAACCGTGTTAGCTCCAAAACTTAACTTTAAATCCTTTGTTGAAGCTAAACACCTACTAAGATCTTAATCATAAATCTGAGACTAATTAAACATAAGATCATTAGTACTATAACTACATGCGTTGATCATCATCAAAACTTGAGTGATGGGCCTTTGGGCCAACATGGGGGTACTAGAGTCATCGAGATTATTATTTTTCTGAGTGGGAATTTTATGTCAAATTTTCAGTAATGTCATTTGTGTCCTTAGTACATTCTATATTTCAGTTTCATGAGATTTTCCTCAAACAGTTATTATGATGCATACTGTTATTATATGATATTTTGTTTCAGCTGGTATTATTAAATGCACATTTGTAATGTTAAAGTTAAAGTTGTGCAGTTGCACATGTTAAAGTATAAAGTGTCTTTGGAGAAGATTACTGAGGATTCTCAAGATTACTTAGGCTGGACGTGGGTAGGCTCCACGACCTTAGCCTTCATCTCAATATAAGCGATGGTATTCGTATGATGGTCGTCTAAGTATTGAGATGACCTGTGTCTGGTAAGCACACAGTGCAGGACACTCATGGAAATGTATTATACACACTACATATACATTTGCCATATACGCAGTAAACTCCACCAATAAAGTATCTCTCGAAAGCTGTTAGGGTAATTAGCCCGAAAGTTTACGATATAAATTAGGCTAAAGCATAAAGCTTGACCGAAACTTGTCCGTGAACCGTACTAGTCATCCTCTTAGTCGTAGAGTGCCTGTAGTTTGAGTGCATCATGACTAATGACAAATTTCACGTGTGAGTTTTTCAAAAATCAAAGGATGACCATCCGCTTTTAAAAATAAAATTGTGATATGGGATGTAAAAGTTTTTCAAAATAAATATTTTTTCAAAATCTTTAGTCGGGTATGTCTCGGTAGGAGATAGTAAGATATTTTCTGATTCGATTCATACCTATTTCCTATCCCATATCATAACACACGTGCAATTTATGTTAGTCAACATATTAGGTGTGTCTAATAGGTGCACTAAGTTATAAAGGTCGGTGGAACCTGGTACACTCTCTAATTAGGGTTAGGGACATTATGGGAAGGCCACTAATTAAAGGATTATATATAGAGAGGAAGTCCCTCTCTGCAGCCACGTATTAATCTCTACCCATAGGATGCTAGGTTAAGCAGAGAGAAAGCTCTCCATCTCATTCTCTAAAGCGGCGATCCCAAGAGGTATGTCTACTAAAGGTTCTCTATAGTTCATAATATTTATCATACATGCTATTAAAATTAATACATAGATGTAGATAATCCTTTTCTATGATAAATAAATTTTTACAACTCATGCATACAATATTTATATACAAATATCATTATTCTAATGCAAGATTATTATATGAGAGAGTAAGTGGAGGGGAGTAGGTGGAGTGGTAGGAGATGGGGACAAGTGGCTAATTGGGAGTAAAATTTTTATATGCATATATATTAGGCTAAATGAGTAAATACCCTCATTTTCCACCTGCCTTCTCTCTCTTCAGCCTTCTTCCCCCAACTCAGCTGAATCTAAGAGTTTCTCTCCAATTTTCAAGTGAAATCTCCTGAAATTCACTCTCAATTTCTCAAAATTTCACCTCAAACTCCAATCTGAACCTCTACCTCTCTCTCCTCTCCTCTGATCTGCGCGCGGCATAGCAGCATTGCGGTTGATGCTGCGACGCAGCTGCTGGCAGCAGAGCAACAACAGCAGCTGTTGCTGGCCGAGTAGCTCAGCTGCTGCTGGCTGTAGCAGCAGGCGCAGCAGCTGCTGCTGAAGCTGCTACCAACAGAGCCCCCCCGGAGCGTGATGGTGTGGGTTCTCGGGATACGGTGGAGTGCGATTCAGTGAATTTTGACGCGGGAAAGAGGTGAGGGAGTTATCCTTTATGCTGCCCTGAATCAAATTTTAGATTTTAGTTCATCTACAATTAAATCCTAATTAATTGATGACTATTATTCTTGGTGTGTGAGTGAATTTTTTATCACTCTCATTGTTCTCTCATTTCCTTCTTTTCATTAACTTGCGAGTTTACTTATTGATTGGATGGTATGGATTGATGATGAAAATTTTCATCTCGACTTGAGATTGTAGCTACGCTTTTTGGTCTTTGGATATTTTTACATGGGTATGTTATGATTTAGAGAGAGATATAATAATGATTGAATGCTGGAAATTGAAAATCAGTTTTGTTATTTTTGTTGGCAGAGACTGACGTTGTGAGAAAGTCGAATCTTTGATTTGGACATTACCCATTTTATTTCATGCATATAGCTTAAGGTTACCCAAGTTAATGAGATATATGAGTATGAAAATCTTTTTCTCTCCTTCATAAATATTGTGGTAGCTCCATAAACATTATGTTTCCTTAATAACCCAAACAATATACCTTCCGAAATATATTTAGGATGAAGCCTATAAGAAATTATATTGCATCCGGTATGCTCTTGTCATTATCCTCTTGTTGATTCTTATGAAACTATCGCTGTCATTTACAAGAATGACACAGTGAGAACCACATCCTTCAAATTATAGGAACTTGCATAGTTTTAGTAAGTAACTTGAGAATAATTGTTGGGGTAATGGGAGAGATAAAACTTAAACTTCTATTAGTGAAGTATTCTTTACTTCTTATAAGTAATAATTCAAATCCACATTTCACTTTAGTATAATTAGCTGAACGTGTCTAGGGTCCTTCTGTCAAGCACAATTATGTTTTGATATTTTCAAGTTGGGGAACTTATACAAATTAAATAGGTTAAATGATTTTGGAGCTCAAATTGTTTTATAGGAATTGAATTCAACCAGTCTCTTGCTAAATCCTTGTGGTTATGCCTTGTTACACACACACACACACACACACACATTTCCCTGACCAACAATAATTGATTTAGCTGCCAGTCTTCGTTTATTCCCTACTTAACCTGGAAATTTTTGATCAATGGAACCGTTTAAGTTTGCCTTGTAAATTTGGGTCAGATTTCTCATTCAAACTGTTCCTTATAATTGACTTAAGAGTGTGTTCTTCTGTTGTTGTGTAGTTAACTTTTGATTCCTGTCAATAGTGTTTTTTTTATTTTTATATAGTGATGGAATCAACCAGTCTACATTTTCAGCTAATCGTATGAATTCTTAAGTAATAGTTCTATTGATGTGAAATAGTCTTGAGTGTGGTCTATTGGTTTAATGAATTCTCTTTTCGAGTCTTGTTGAGCATCCATGCTCGTAATCACATTTTTTTTTGTTGATGATCAGTTCCTAGTTTATTAGCACAATCTATAGTAGAAAATTTCTGGAATACATCAGTCAGGGGTATTCATATTATTATCACACACATCACTCAAGGCATAGAATAACCTAAATAATTCATATTTGTGTCAGCATATCCTTGTGGCATCTTAATTGATCTTTCAATAAGAAAGGGGAATCATCGAGGAATAAATGTTCCACATGACTTATTGACATTCATGTTCCATACCCCCACTGTATTAAATTATGTGACCTTTCGCTCAACAATTCATAGAGTAAAGACTATTTGTTCAAGATCAAGTTGCATTAGAAATTTTATGGTAACTATCAAATTCCATGACAAGTTCTAGAGTCAAACTACACAACTATCACATGTTTTGTGAAAATGATCATATCCGTTTAAAAACGCAATCCGTATAAATCTTGTGCCTTTCAAACCACCCAACTCCATTCCCGTCCCTAATGTTCATCTGCTTTAATACCTCCTCCTTCCTTTCAGTCAGAATTTGAGTAGGCTTTTGGCAGCTTCTGTAGTTGATCTCATTCTTCAAGCCAGGATGTTGCTACCTGTGTGAGTAACTAATACTTGAATATAAGTAAGCTTATAAGATGGAAATTGGTATGGACTTATATATGATTAATTGCCACTATTATCAACCAATACATAATCTAGTACTCGAACGAGATGTGTGGACTGGTTTATTAATAGTTAAATGTTTTAAGTGGAATGGAAGACCCAATATCCGTGACAACTTAATAAACTATTGTAAAACCTTGTAAGATGGATAACTAAGTATTAAATATCATATTAACCGGTGACTAGAACTAAGTTAGTAATGATACTGATATTAGTTGATGAAATTATCATCGATATGAAGTCAAATTGAAATGAGATAACGAAAATAACAATATCTTTTAACT